>CM064881.1:31132106-31235762 GCA_003313485.2 Penstemon barbatus
GGTTGTTCAACGTACACTTCTTCTTGCAATTCTCCATTGAGAAAAGCAGACTTCACATCCATCTGATAGACAGTGAAGTTCTTGTAAGCAGCATAGGCTAGAAACAGTCTGATTGCTTCAAGTCTTGCTACTGGTGCAAAAGTTTCATCAAAGTCAATTCCTTCTTCTTGACAATACCCCTTGGCCACTAGTCTTGCTTTGTTTCTGGTAACAATACCATCTTCATTCATCTTATTTCTGAAAACCCACTTAGTGCCAATTACTCTTTGATGAATTGGTCTAGGAACTAAGTACCAGACTTCATTCCTTTCAAATTGATTCAACTCTTCTTGCATAGCTTCTATCCAGAAGGAATCATTTAGAGCTTCTTCAATTTGCTTAGGCTCTATTTGAGATAGAAAAGTGACAAACATAGCATCTTGTGCAGCAGCTCTTCTTGTTTTCACTCTATCTAATGGATCACCAATCACCAACTCTGGTGGATGGTTTCTGAGCCATCTGAGATCAGGTTGCAAATCATGATGTTGTCCTTTGTCTTGATCTTGCAACATTACTGTTGGAGATACAGTAGTAGTCTGTTGAACATTTGTCGTTTGTTGAACAGTCTCTGGTCTATCAGCTGTTAGAAACTCGTCTGTTAGACAATCAGCTCTGTGATTTTGAACAGCACTTGAGTTATCAGCTGAATTGATATCAGGTAGTATGATGGGAACATATTCTTCATTTCTTCCAATGTCTAACTTCTGTAGATCAGTAGACAGATCTTGATTTACACTTTGATTCTTTTCAGAAGATTGACTTGGCTCATCAAATACTACATGGATAGATTCTTCTATTAGTAATGTTCTTTTATTGAAAACTCTATAAGCTTTACTAACAGATGAGTATCCTACAAAAACAGCTTCATCAGCCTTTTCTGCAAATGCAGTAAGGTGATTTTTCCCATTATTCAATACAAAACATTTACAACCAAAAATCTTAAAGTAATGAATGTTTGGCTTCCTATTGTTCCAAACTTCATATGGAGTCTTGTTCTGATTTTTGTTGATCATACATCTGTTCTGGGTATAGCATGCTGTATTTGTTGCTTCTGCCCAAAATCTTTGAGGCAGTTTAGCTTCAGCTATCATGGTTCTGACAGCTTCCTTTAGTGTTCTGTTTCTCCTTTCAGCAACACCATTCTGTTGAGGGGTTCTGGCAGCAGAGTACTCATGATGTATTCCTTTGATACTACAATACTCTTCAACAGTAGAGTTTGTAAACTCTGTCCCTCTATCTGATCTGATCTTCAATATTTTAATAGTCTTCTCATTCTGGATCAGTTCCATCAGATTTGTAAGATGTTCCTTGGTTTCACTCTTCTTTTTCATGAAAATCACCCAAGTATATCTTGAATAATCATCCACAACAGCTAGGCAGTATTTCTTTCCACCATTGCTGACTGGATCAATAGGGCCAAATAAGTCCATATGTAACAGCTCCAATATCCTTCCAGAAGATTGGTGCTTCTTGCTTTTGAATGATGACTTGATTTGTTTACCCTTCTGACAGGCGTCACAAAGCTTATCTTTGCTCATGACTGCTTTTGGAATCCCTTCTACCAAATCATTCTTGATTAATCTGTTGATGGTCTTGAAGTTTAAATGATTCATCCTTTTGTGCCACAGCCAACTGACTTCACTTGGAGCAGATGCTACCAAACAAACACTTGAGTTCTTGTCAGCAGAACTCCAGTCGACTATGTAGACATTCCCTTGTCGTCTTCCAGATAAAATTACCTTCTTTGTACCTATCTGTTCAACGTAGCACTTATCTGTTGAGAAGATGACTGAATATCCTTTGTCACAGAATTGACTTATGCTCAGCAGATTGTATTTGAGGCCTTTGACATAAGAGACGTCAGATATCTCAATGTTTCCTCTGATTATTCTTCCTTTAGCTTTAATCTTGCCTTCTTTGCTGTCTCCAAATGTAACACTTGGACCATCCACAGCAACTGCATCAGTCAGCTCATGTATGTTTCCACACATGTGTCTTGAACATCCACTGTCCAAGTACCAGATCTTCTCTACTTTACTCCTACTCCTAATCCTATCCTACAAAACAAAAGTAAAATTGTTTTAGGTACCCTTATTGAGAGGGTCCTGAAGGATTAGTTCCACCTTTGACAACCCAAGATGTTGAAGTCTTAGGCTTCTTAGGTTTCTGAGTTTTCACAGGAGCATGAACAGTTTTATTTTCATCATAATTATCAGATAAGTCATGTTGATGATCAGTATGATAAGAATAATGTTCATAAGCAGGGTAAGGTGCATGATATGCAGGATATGCATGCATTGGATGAGCAGGGTAAGGTGCATAGTAACTAGGAAATTGAGGTGCATGATACATAGGATGATATGCAGCAGGTTGCACATAATATGACTCATTTCCATACCAAGCATTTTGATTTTTCTTATTCTTATGCTTCTTTGGCTTACTAGGTGCTTGCTCAACTTGTTTAGACTTAGCTTTACCAACAGATTGGTTGACTTTAGCTTTATCAGCAGACTTCTTAGGACTCTGCTGTTTGGTTTTACTAGTCTTATTTCCTACACTAGGCTCTTTGCTCTTTTTAGCCTTAGGAGATTTCTTCTCCTTTAATTCTTTCTCAGGTGAAGTAGGTCTAGCAGTTTGAACATACAGAATGACCTTACTATTGTCAGCTGATATGAATTTTTCAGTATGGTTCAACTCTTGCTTATCCTGTTCTAAAGGCATCTTCTGTTTACTAGATGTATGCGTGGATGCAACAGATGATTTTTCATGAGACTCGATAACTTTTTCAAGTTCCATGATTTTTCCTTTATAAACTTCACATTCAGCTTTCAGAGATTCATGCTCTTGCTCAAGCTGTTTATACTCTGCTGATTCTTTTGGCTTTTCAGCTTTAAGTTTCAGTGAGTTATTTTGCTCTTTTAGCAAGCTCATCTCTTCCTTAAGCTTAACAAATTCTCCAGCAATAGTAGAATTATTTAACATCATTTGCTCTAGAGAATCAAACAATTCGTTGTTTTGAGGAGTTACCTCATCCTCAGAGTCATCAGAGTCCTTTGCCATCAGGCACAGGAGAGCAGGTTTTTCTTCATCAGAAGATTCTTCATCAGACGAGTCCGAATTTGAATCAGATGAGTAGACAGCAGCAAGCTTTTCTGCTTCAGCCATCATTGCTTTCCCTCTCTGATACTTTCTTTCTTTTCTTACTTTCTTCTCCTCTTCAGTGTACTTTTCTGCTTTTGGATATGGGCAGTCTTTAATGAAGTGTCCCAATTTCCTGCAGTTGTAACACATTAGTTTTGATTTATAGTCATCTCTATCTTGAGAAGAAAAGTTAGGTTTAGAAGTAGAAGCATTGTTGTATTTGTTCTTCATTTTTCTTTTGTAGAACTTCTTGAAATTGTTTATCAACAGTGCAACGTCTCCAGCAGTGTACTCCTTTTTGTTGAGTAGAGTGGCTTCATCAGATGAGTCCACTTCTGCAATTCTTTGAGCTGGTCTTCTTTGATTTTCAGCAGCAACCAGTGCAGCTGTGGGTCCTGAAGTTGAGGTTTCTTCAATACCCATTCTAGGCAGTTTATACTCATAAGCCTTGAGTACAGAAAACAGCTCTGTAAGAGAGATTTTTCCCAAATCCCTTGATTCTTCCATAGCTGTCACTTTCATGTTGAACTTTGGGGGTAGAGCCTTCAGTACTCTGTTGGTTATCTCTTTGTCTGTGAAGGTCTTTCCCAACTTTAAAACTTCATTCAACGTTCTGGTGAACCTGGTATCCATCTGATCAATGGTCTCTCCAGATTTCATCTTGAAGTTGTCCAGCTTTTCCAAAGCAACACTGAGCTGATGCTCTTTGATGGCGTCGTTTCCTTCGCTCATGTCACGAACCTTGTCCCACATCTCCTTTGCAGTTTTGCAATGTTTGACCTTGTCAAACCGATCATTATCCAGGGCTTTGGTCATGATGAAACGGCCAACTTTATCCAGATTGAACAGCTTTATTTCCTCGGCTGTCATCTCTGTCAGATCTTTTTCCACCACCATTTCAGCTTCATCTACTATGATGGTCTTGGTGAATTTGAATGGACCTTTAATGATACATGTGTACATGTTGTCATTATAGGCAGCAAGGAAAATCTCCATTATGATTTTCCAGTCCTCAAAGGACATACCAGCAATGTGGGGAACATGGCTGATACAATCCATTTTTCAAAAAGTTTTAGTTTTTCAAAAAGATGCTCTTTTGAAAAGTTTTAAAAACCTTTGAAAAACACTCGGATCAAGCTCGTTGATCAGGCAGCTGATTCAAATGAACCACCTGCTCTGATACCACTTGTTGGTCCCAAGTGGTCAGAAGAGGTTTAGAGGGGGGGGGGGGGTGAATAAACCTCTTTAAAAATTTTATCTAAAAATTTAACTTTAAAACTTTACTCTTACTGAACAGACTAAGCTGATCAGATTAGTAAGTTACAGTTCTGTTCGCGAACAAATCTTTGAACAGGTCTGTTGACCACTCGTCTGATAGTTACTTAGCTGATTAGTTAAAATCAGTTTTAATACTTAGAGTACTTGCAGCGGATTTTCAAAGTGTTTTTCACAAGTATCCTTAGCAGTTTGAAAAAAGTTTTCCCCAGTTTTGTAAACTCCTTTTTCACTTTTTTTTTCAAACAGTTAACTTAGTGTGTTTTATGCAATCAGTAAATATGCAGTTTTAAAACAATGTAAAAACACAATCAATTTTTATAGTGGTTATATGGATTTGAATATCCTTTAGTCCACTCTTCCAAGTCACACAGATCTTGGGTTATACTATAATCACAAAGTTTACAGTATACTCTGCTTGCGTCGAACAACAAATGAAACGACCACAAGTTCGCAATAGGAAATCACACAGAAGACCTATTCTCTGAAGTTTGATCACTCACAAAGATGGATCACAACTTCGCACAACACTCTTGTTTACAAAATCACTCAGAAGATGTATTTTTCTTGATTCTTCAACTCTGCTTTCGTCAACAAATGACTCAGCTGATGAGTGAGCTGTTCTTGAGACTTAAAGAATTTTGCTTCGGAAATTTCTCTCAGAAAGTGTGTTGCTTGTTTCTTCGTCGTCTCTCTCAGCTATTTATACTTGAGGATTGAAAAATGTCCGTTGAAGAGAGACAGGTTTCAAATTCCTCGAGTACTGGTCCTTAAAATCCGCGAACGGCTCTTTTGCAGTCTGTCCGTACTGAACAGTACTATTCTGCAGGCAGCATTAAATGCAGCATTAAATGCACTCTTCTGATGCGAAGCATTTCTTCAATCATTTGTCTTTAATAACCTTGTACTTCAGCATTTATTACTCCAAAGGGCATTTATTACCGTTGGGAACACTTCTTGATCTTCTTCACTTGGCTGACGAAAGTATACGTCTGATGATGGACTCGGCTGATCTCAAACTTGAACAAATCTGATTTGAGTCGGCTGATCTTCATCCGTCTGATAACTTTACTTCAGCAGATCAGAAGTCTTGGACCTTGAAACTTTGACTCTTCTGATGTCTTCTTGTACTTAGTCAAAATCTCTTACAAAGGGATCATCAGCTAAGTTACTCCATACTTAGCCAATTTTGAAGTTTTGGAATGCATCAAAACCTCCCTTCTAAAATTGTCTTTAGTGCCTTCATCTTCATCCTTATCCAACAAAGGGGTTAATTGTAAGAAGATGACAAACCTGAGGGGGGTTTTTGTAATACTCAATACGTGAGGATGTTTTTTGTAATTAGACCTTACTTGAGGGGGGTCTTTGTAATTTACCCTTGAATTAAAATTGGAAGAGGCCGCACGATCTCAAAAGAAAAATATATGGTAGAGTTTGCGTCTTTAATGCAGTAACTACCCCTCGACAATTTTGTATGATATCACAAGTTTTATGCATCATTTTATTTCATTTCACATTTCAATCTAGATAATTAAATAGTTGAATTCCTAACAAAACTAAATTTCAGTTTAAATTTCTTATATCCCAATATTTACCTCATCTTGAAAATTAAAAATTGCAGTTAACAATAATGGAATAAGTAAATTCAAATTCAGTCAAATAAACAAAACTTTCCCCTAACAATACAAATAATAATTCAACTATGTTTGGTGGGGTGCGCCAGGCCAAGGTGATAGTGCAACACAAAGGCGACGCTCGAGAGCCCAAGCAGCAAGCTACTTTGATGGACTCTCCCCCTAAAAAAATTAATTTAATATCGTGTGAGTCAATGACTCACATATCAGATATTAAACTGATAAGAACAGATACTACACTTGATCTTAGCCAAAAGGCCGAGAAAGGTATGCTTAATTCAGTTCTTAATTTCTCTTTTTGTATGTCTTTTGTCTATTTCCATTTACTTTGTGTTTTCAATGTGGGAATAAACTTTATGAGTTTTTTATCTTATTCTACAAAAATGCAATAGAAGAGTTAAGTTTCCCCTAAAAAAAAAAAGAAATCCATAGGATTAAGTTTATCTATCCAAATATTATTTACATTATACCATTTATCATTGTATATAACATATATGAAGTTTTTTTTGTAAGTTTTTATCATATTATGCATTAAGATATATATATATATATATATATATATATATTTAAAAAATAAACTAGTTAGGCCTTGTTTGGTTTTGAAGAGATGGAATAGTGGAGAGATGGGCCAGTTTTGTAACTGAAAATGGGTCTAGCTTAAATTGGGTTATTTTACTTGGGCCAGAGATAATATTAGATTAGGGCCAATTATACATGATTCGTTAGAAAATAAGATGGTCAATGTGATAAAATGACATTTTTGCCCCTCCATGTAATAACTAATTTTTAGATATATTAGAGACGTACATAATAATAATTAAACTAGAATTGTTGGGTAACTTAAATGCTTGAGGGTACATAAGTAATTTAGATAAGTTTATTAGCCTAAGAATTAAAAGATGTCATACTTTGCATATATGTAGTCTTGGAGAATTAAAAACAAAACATGCGCCGCCTATCAAATTGAAGCACAAGAAAAGAAAACAACAAGGTGAGATTGATGATCTGTTTATGTGAGAAATTGTTAATCAACTTTATGTATAAGATTTATAAGCGGGTTAATTAATTGCATACCTACATAGAAAGTATTTGTTCTTTCTTTAATGCTTGGAATTTTATATTCATAGATGGTTACCTTATGGGCAAAGGGAATTTTATATTATTAAAGATAGGATGTATATATTTGTTTATAATTGTAGGCCATGAAAATCAAATATATCCTAACAAAGCTACGTACTGTTAGAGAAATTAGTGAGTTAATTGGGTGGAATTGACAAATCAGATTTAGGTTTGTTTTCACATATGAACGAGATGCATTAATTATTAATTCCTTATCTGAATTCGGAACAGATCTATTTAGTTGTTTATATATAGTATAATGAGGAATTATTAATTGGACTTCATGTGTAATTAATGTATTGATACCTGAACTGAAGGTAGATTATTAATCCTTAAATTTATGTATTTTAGCTTTGCCTTAAAGATTTTGGAGTTGATTGAAGTTTCATAAGTGTCGTAATCTCAAAGGTTTTAAGGTAAGTAATTTTGAACATTTTCCTATCGTTTCATGAGCTCGAATATAATTTTTGAACTTTTAGTATTTTAATAATTTGATGTATGGAGATACTTTGTTACGCTTTGTTAGCTCTCAAGTGCATGCGTGTATTTAGTCTACCTCTTGGACTCTGTTCTGTTCTGTTATGTTCTGTCAGTCCCCGGGGTCATCTGCGTCCCACTGGTCATGGGCTCATCTGTTATGTCCCCTTCGACCGAGGGGTCTCTGTTTATCCATTGGGTCACTATGAGTTATGCACGTAATATCTTGTGAGCAAAACTATATGATTTTCTGAAATATTTGCTTTGACAATTCTCCATGTTCGAGCCAAAGTAATTTTATAAGTTGTGAAAGTTTTAGCTATGATAATCGAATAGGTCTTTGTTCATAGTTGCTTGCTGAGTTTGCGACTCACCCTTCGTCATATTTTCTTCTCATTTCAGATGTTTAGTTATTTTTTTGGAGCTAAGAAAACAAGTAGATGGATTGCTCGAGATCAAGGCGACTTTTTCTCTTATTTAGACGATTCATTATTTTAGTAGATTTTGAAACAATTTCTTATGGTATTAAGACTAATTTGGTATTAGATTAATTGGGAAAAAAATTTAGATATTCATTGTGCCCGAATATTTTACCGGTTTTGTTTTAGGATTTATTGCCAAGATCTTTATTTGCTATATCATTGTCAATTAGTTGTTGATTTAGAGGCTTCGTGTCGCCGTAGTTTATTACGACGACACGGCCTGTCATGTCTCTATTTTTAGGGCGTGACAAAGTGGTATCAAAGCCAGGTTTACGTTGTTGGTTTAAGATCTGATCTTCGTAGTTGTACGAAAATATTTTTCTGTTATGTCTTAAAGATAAAATTAACTGAATCAATTTTTGTTAGAGCATCCGTATGGCTCGTGCTAGAGGTAACCGAAGAGGTCAAGGTCGTGGTCGTGGTCGTGGCCGCGGGAGAACTGCCAGCAACACTATTGCCAATGAATCATCTGTCCATGTTGATTTATGTGAACAAAATGCCCATGCTCAAACCGCAGCACAGGGGCAACAGTTTAATCAGGCAACTACACACAATCCCGGTGTGCCTGCTACACAAGCGGACCTAGCAGGTGTTTTTCAAGTAATTGTAAATCTATTACAGCAGCGACAACAACAACAACCATCTCAGCCACAACCTCCCACGATGATATCCTACTTTGAAAGGTTTAGGAGACTCAACTTTCCAACATTTGAGGGCAGTGATGATCCTGTTGCAGCTGAAAAATGGATTAGCAGCATTGAAGAAACATTTATTGCGATGGAGTACCCAGTTGGAGTAAGATTAAACGTGGCTTTATCATTTTTAGTCGGGAATGCTAAGTATTGGTGGGACTCGGTGAAGTCGGCATATGCTGATCCAACCAATCCGCTGTCATGGGGGATTTTAAGAAGTTGTTTCTTGATAACTATTTTCCTCGTGCTGTCAGAATAGCCAAGGAAATTGAATTCCTTAACCTTAAGCAAGTTTGGGATATGACAGTATTGCAGACTGCAAATAAGTTCAACGAACTAGGAAGGTTTTGCCCTTTATATATGAGCACAGAGGAAAGTAAAGTGAATAGATTTTGTCAAGTATTAAAGAAGGATATTCAAATTCGCGTCTCATCTCATATGGATACCACATTCTGTGACTTACTGGAGAGAGCTTTGAGAGTGGAGACAGATTTGAAGAGCCACGAACAATATGTTGGTGACTTTAAGAGATCAAGATCTGAAGTATCTCCGAATATTCGTGATGTCGGCACCAACATCAGTGTAACTAAGAAAAGAGAAATTGGGAACTCAAGTACTCAAAGCAAGGAGTGTGATCATTGCCACAAACTTCATTCCGGGGAGTGTCGTTGGAAGACTGGTGCGTGCTTTAAGTGTGGTCGATCAGACCATCGTATTAGGGATTGCCCATTCACGACGGGTACATCAGCCAAACCACCTGAGCAGACAAAGACAGGCAATGCTCGACTATTTTCTATGACTCAGAATGATGTGGATGCGAACGACGATGTAGTGACAGGTACTGCTTATATACAGTCTACAAATGCTTATGTATTGTTTGACTCCGGTGCCTCTCATTCTTTCATCTCTAAGAAATTTGCTGAATATTTGAATTGTTTGTCTGAAAAATTGGATGAGCCTTTACATGTTGCTACGCCAATGAGAAAAGTGATTATTACTGATAGGATTGTCAGAGATTGCAATATGAAGTTAGGAGAAAGAGAATTTAGAGCAAACTTGATACATTTAGATATAAGTGATTTTGATGTTATCTTAGGTATGGATTGGTTGTCTTCTTATCATGCCCATATAGACTGTTTCGGAAAGAAAATTGTGTTCAGAATCTCAGATCAAGAAGAATTCTCTTACCAAGGTCATAGTCCTAAGTTACTTAAGTCCTCCATCCCTATAATTTCTTCTATTGATGCTTTCAAAGCTTTAAGGAAAGGGTGTATCGGATACCTGGCATACATTGTGAATCCAAAGAAGGATGGTAAGCAACTAGATGATATCCCAGTTGTGAAAGAATTTCCAGATGTTTTTCCTGAAGATCTTTTTGGACTACCTCCAGATCGAGATATTGAATTCGAAATAGATTTTGAACCAAGGACAGAGCCAATTTCCAAGGCCCCATACCGAATGGCTCCACGGGAGATGCGTGAATTAAAAGAACAGCTCCAGGAACTACTTGAGAAAGGATTCATTCGCCCTAGTGTGTCTCCGTGGGGAGCACCAGTGTTGTTTGTGAAAAAGAAGGATGGAAGTCTACGACTATGTATTGATTATCGTGAGTTGAACAAAGTGACTGTAAAGAACAAGTATCCCCTACCCCGAATTGACGACTTGTTTGACCATTTGCAAGGAGCGTGTGTATTTTCAAAGATAGATCTTAGATCCGGTTATCACCAATTAAAGATTAAAGCTGGAGATGTTTCGAAAACAGCTTTCCGAACGAGGTACGGTCATTATGAGTTTTTAGTGATGCCTTTTGGGCTAACAAATGCTCATGCTGCATTTATGGGCTTAATGAACAGGGCTTTCAGAAAATACTTGGATCAATTCGTCGTGGTCTTCATTGACGATATCTTGATCTACTCTAAAAGTATTGAGGAGCACACAAAGCATTTGAGAATGGTACTACAAATACTGCAAGAGGAGCAATTGTTTGCTAAGCTAAGTAAGTGTGAATTTTGGCTTGACAGTGTAACTTTTCTTGGACACGTGGTATCGGCAAGAGGGATTTCTGTTGATCCCGCGAAGACTGAAGCAGTAGTAAATTGGCCTCGCCCAACAACTATCACAGAAATTAGAAGCTTTCTGTGACTTGCGGGTTATTATAGAAAATTTGTTCAAGGCTTTTCTCAGATAGCCATTCCTTTGACCCGGCTTACCCAGAAAGGAGTAAAATTTGATTGGACTCCAGATTGTGAACATAGTTTCAAAGAGTTGAAAGAAAAGTTGGTTTCTGCACCAGTTTTAACATTGCCTTGCAGTGATGAAAACTTTGTTATCTTTAGTGATGCATCAAAAGACGGTTTGGGTTGTGTGTTGATGCAGAATGGAAAATTCATTGCTTATGCTTCTCGCCAGCTAAAGACTTATGAACGAAATTACCCAACCCACGACCTAGAATTAGCTGCAGTTGTCTTTGCCTTAAAGATTTGGAGACATTATTTGTATGGGGAGAAATGTGATATATACACTGACCATAAGAGTTTAAAATACTTCTTCACTCAAAAGGAACTGAACATGAGGCAGAGGAGGTGGCTTGAATTGCTTAAAGACTATGATATTACTATTAATTACCACCCTGGGAAAGCCAATGTAGTCGCCAATGCCCTTAGCAGAAACCCATCCCCTATGGGAGCTATATTGACCAAGCAACCCAAAATATTGGAGGAATTAGAGAACTTGGGGATTGAAGTAGTGACCAGTGGTTCCATAAACATGATGGCAAGCCTAATTGCCCAACCTGCGTTGATTGAGCGTATTAAATTTTCTCAAGGAGAAGACCCTAAATTATGCAAGATTCACGAAGGTATAAAAAGGGGATTGCATCCAAGATTTCGTGTTCATATTGATGGTTCATTGAGGTTTGGAGATAGAGTATGTGTCCCAACGAACCCTAAACTAAAGAAAGAAATTCTTGAAGAGGCTCATAAGTCGAGATTCTCCATACATCCAGGTACCACCAAGATGTATAGAGATTTAAAGAGTCACTTTTGGTGGATGTCGATGAAGCGAGATGTAACAGAGTTTGTGGCTAAGTGCATGACGTGTCAACAAGTTAAGGCCGAACACCAAAGAATGGCTGGTGAGCTACAAAATTTAGAAATCCCTCAGTGGAAGTGGGAACATATTACAATGGATTTCGTTTGCGGTTTACCAACAACTCCACAGAAAAAGAATGATTCAATATGGGTAATTGTAGATAGACTCACTAAATCAGCACACTTTTTACCTATTAAGAAGAAAACCCCACTTGATGAGTTAGCACAATTATACGTGGATAGTATTGTATGCCTTCACGGGGTTCCGGTGAGTATAGTGTCAGATCGAGACTCCAGGTTTGTGTCTCACTTTTGGGGAAGCCTACAGAGTGCCCTTAACACAGAGTTGAAGTTTAGTACAGCTTTTCATCCGCAAACAGATGGCCAATCAGAGAGAACTATACAAATCCTTGAGGACATGTTGAGAGCTTGTGTAATGGATTTCAAGGGAAGCTGGGATAAGTATTTGAAGTTAGCCGAATTTGCTTATAACAATAGCTACCAATCAAGTATCGGGATGGCCCCTTATGAGGCCTTATATGGTAGGAAGTGCAGATCTCCGGTGCATTGGGATGATATTGGGGAAAAGAGAATGTTGGGGCCTGATTTGGTCCACAGTGCTTTGGAGAAGATTCCTTTAATAACTAGACGAATCAAGATGGCTCAAGATAGGCAAAAGAGTTGGGCAGACCTAAAGAGGAGACACGTAGAATTTAAAGTTGGTGATTTTGTTCATTTGAAGATCTCACCTAAGAAGGGAGTTATGAGGTTTGGGAAGCGTGGGAAATTAAGCCCTCGCTATGTAGGGCCATTCGAAATCCTTGATAGAGTCGGAGAAGTGGCTTATAGGTTAGCACTACCACCAAAATTATGTAAAGTGCATAATGTATTTCACGTAGCCATGTTGAGGAGGTATGTCCCCGACCCTAGTCACATTTTGGAGTTCGAACCATTGGAAGTTCAAGATGATTTGACTTACGAAGAATTTCCTATTCATATAATTGATCGAAAGGAACAAGTATTGAGGCATCGCACTATTTCATTTGTGAAAGTCCAATGGTCAAATCATTCAACTAGTGAAGCTACTTGGGAACTGGAAGAAGAGATGAGGAATAAGTACCCGCATATCTTTGTCAATGAAGGTATCTTTCTTACTATTTAAGTTTCGAGGGCGAAACTTATTTTCAAGGGGGGGAAATTGTAATAACTAATTTTTAGATATATTAGAGACGTACATAATAATAATTAAACTAGAATTGTTGGGTAACTTAAATGCTTGAGGGTACATAAGTAATTTAGATAAGTTTATTAACCTAAGAATTAAAAGATGTCATACTTTGCATATATGTAGTCTTGGAGAATTAAAAACAAAACATGCGCCGCCTATCAAATTGAAGCACAAGAAAAGAAAACAACAAGGTGAGATTGATGATCTGTTTATGTGAGAAATTGTTAATCAACTTTATGTATAAGATTTATAAGCGGGTTAATTAATTGCATACCTACATAGAAAGTATTTGTTCTTTCTTTAATGCTTGGAATTTTATATTCATAGATGGTTACCTTATGGGCAAAGGGAATTTTATATTATTAAAGATAGGATGTATATATTTGTTTATAATTGTAGGCCATGGCCAACATATGTTGGCTCAGTTGGTAAGGAACGGGCTCCTTCCCCTCAGAAGGTAGTGAGTTCGATTCCCACTGTCGACGTGAGGGCTGTGTTGGTGGGCGATCTGTAAGAACCTCTGTAAGCGACCTTTGGTCACTGAGGCATGCCCTGGCCCGTGGTGGCGACCGGAGCCGAACCCACCCAAACCTTTTTGTACCAAAAAAAAAAAAAATTGTAGGCCATGAAAATCAAATATATCCTAACAAAGCTACGTACTGTTAGAGAAATTAGTGAGTTAATTGGGTGGAATTGACAAATCAGATTTAGGTTTGTTTTCACATATGAACGAGATGCATTAATTATTAATTCCTTATCTGAATTCGGAACAGATCTATTTAGTTGTTTATATATAGTATAATGAGGAATTATTAATTGGACTTCATGTGTAATTAATGTATTGATACCTGAACTGAAGGTAGATTATTAATCCTTAAATTTATGTATTTTAGCTTTGCCTTAAAGATTTTGGAGTTGATTGAAGTTTCATAAGTGTCGTAATCTCAAAGGTTTTAAGGTAAGTAATTTTGAACATTTTCCTATCGTTTCATGAGCTCGAATATAATTTTTGAACTTTTAGTATTTTAATAATTTGATGTATGGAGATACTTTGTTACGCTTTGTTAGCTCTCAAGTGCATGCGTGTATTTAGTCTACCTCTTGGACTCTGTTCTGTTCTGATATGTTCTGTCAGTCCCCGGGGTCATCTGCGTCCCACTGGTCATGGGCTCATCTGTTATGTCCCCTTCGACCGAGGGGTCTCTGTTTATCCATTGGGTCACTATGAGTCATGCACATAATATCTTGTGAGCAAAACTATATGATTTTCTGAAATATTTGCTTTGACAATTCTCCATGTTCGAGCCAAAGTAATTTTATAAGTTGTGAAAGTTTTAGCTATGATAATCGAATAGGTCTTTGTTCATAGTTGCTTGCTGAGTTTGCGACTCACCCTTCATCATATTTTCTTCTCATTTCAGATGTTTAGTTATTTTTTTGGAGCTAAGAAAACAAGTAGATGGATTGCTCGAGGTCAAGGCGACTTTTTCTCTTATTTAGACGATTCATTATTTTAGTAGATTTTGAAACAATTTCTTATGGTATTAAGACTAATTTGGTATTAGATTAATTGGGAAAAAAATTTAGATATTCATTGTGCCCGAATATTTTACCGGTTTTGTTTTAGGATTTATTGCCAAGATCTTTATTTGCTATATCATTGTCAATTAGTTGTTGATTTAGAGGCTTCGTGTCGCCGTGGTTTATTACGACGACACGGCCTGTCATGTCTCTATTTTTAGGGCGTGACACTCCATTATACTACCCAAAAATCAGCAAATAGTATATTTAATTTGGATGTTGAAATTGTTAAGTGGATTGGTACACGCAATTGTAATACATACATTTGTCTTGCGATTGAACAGACGTGACTAAACTTGATTCGAGCAAGAATTTCTATTTAAATAGGAGTATATAAGCTAATCTAAGCGAAACGAAATAAAATCTAAAAAGTAGGACTGGGAGAAGTGGTCGGACCAGGTCAAGGTTTACCCAAAATTGACACCATTAATTTTCCAAAGTTTATAAACTTGTCCTAATAAAATTTCTCCCCCCTCATATTGCATGATTGGCGATGACCTGTGGAATGTTTCAGAGTCGGCTTGGCTTTTATAGATTTTCTCTAAGTATTTTTCTCAAGAAGCAAAGATGGATTAAAACTTTTATTTTTTCTGTCGAAAATATCAAAAAGTTTCTGTTTTTGAATCAAGGAAAATAAAAATAAGATATATTTCCGAAACTCTATACTTGTTTTCAAACTTTCTCCTTTTTTTAATTGAGTAATTTTTTCTAATTTTTTCAAAACGTTTCCGAAGACTTCTTGAAAAACCTTTAATATTCAACTAACCGAAGCATATCGAAAAAAACTTTGATCCATGTAAGAAAATAATATAAACACTCTACCATTTAGGCCTTGATTGGTGAGGAAAACTGAGTTGAGAACAAAATAAACATTATATCTTGATTGCACAACAAATTCTTGGAATGTGTTGTTTTTTCCCTTCAAATACTAGAGATTTTATATTATTTGATTTTCTTACCTCTTTAATTTCCTCATAAAAATTCAATATCCAATTAATTATAACTTCTAACAATCTTGTTACATGTAAAGTTTGTTTAGTGGATGATTTACAAAACAAAAGAGTAATAGAATAATGATATATTTTTAAGAATGTTATATTGTGACTAGAGATATTTGCACTTTTCCCCTAAACTTTTTTTCAACCACTTTTATGGCCAAAGATTTTAGGGAGAATGTGCAACACAAAAGTTTATGGTAGAAAATGCAATGAAAGTGTAGGTTCATGAAGGGAAATGCAACTTCGATTTAAGTTATGGGGGCAAAACTCGATTTTTTGCAATTAGTTATATTTCAAAGTTCAAAAAGATATGGAAATTCGATAGAAAAATAAATACTTTAGGACAAAATTAACAAATATAAAATAGATACATATACATTCTAATATTTAGACATTACAAAGTGAGAGTGAATATAAAATCGAGCATACATTATACTTTCAACCTTGTAAGTTTCGCATTATACTATTCATCAAGTTATTAAATTTTATTTTAATTTAAAAAAAAAAAGTTTGACAATCTTTATTTTTTTAGTCTAGGTTGTTCTGGTGCGATGGAATGTCTAGAGCTGAATATGAATTGTTCGGTGATGTTATTCTATTTGACAGTATTTACAATACCAATACGTAAAAATTTCCGCTTGTAATATTTTCTGGAGTTAATAATCATATGAGCACGTGCATTTTTGGAGCTGCTATTTTGTGCAATGAGACGACAGAGTCATATACTTGGTTGTCAAAACATTTCGTGAAATTTGGAAGAACACTAGATGCTGTCTTGATAGATCAACATGCCGCGATGCGTGCCGCCATTTGTCACTTTATGATTTCAATACACTATTATTTTTTTTTTCTAAAACGACAGATAATTTGGGAAAGAGGGAATAATTATTAAACCTTAATCAATGGTCAAGTGATTACGAGATTAATATTTAATCATAAGCATTCATACTCGAACAAAAAAATATCAGCTAAATTTTGACATGAAATTTAGGCATCAACAATTAAATGATATAACAGATCAATCATCAATTATTACACCATTGAACAAGACAAACAATTACGCTATATATATATATATATATATATATATATATATACCAATGTTATTCTTGGGGGACTAAGGCAACCCACCGTCCTACTTGTGATTTTCCCCTTGCAATACAAATAATATTTCAACTATGTTTGGTGGGGTGCGCCAGGCCAAGGCAATAGTGCAACACCAAGGTGATACTCGAGAACCCAAGCAGCAAGCTACTTTGATGGACTCTTCCCCTAAAAAAATTAATTTAATATCGTGTGAGTCAATGACTCACATATCAGATATTAAACTGATAAGAACATATACTACACTTGATCTTAGCCAAAAGGCCGAGAGAGGTATGCGTAATTCAGTTCTTAATTACTAGTTTATTGAGATTGCTTTTCGACAAAGTTGAGGTTCTATGTCATGACATTGATTGACAGAGCTAAGGTTCCTGGATCAAAAGGTTTTTGGTCCTGAGTTCAACTTCCACAAAAGTGGATATTTACTCTAGTTTATTGTAATTACTAGTTTTTTTGTCGTTGAATATTATTTGTGATTCTTCGTACTTGACAATTGTTGAAATTATTTATAATGTAATGACTGATTTTTAATTTATTTAATTTTTTTGGCTATAAATCAATTTCATATAAATATTACAAAGTGCTTGAAATTCTTGTGTAATTTATACTTTGATTCGCTTCTATTGCTCATATGTTTTATAGTGCTATTTAAAGTTAATTTATAATATTACTCTTTCACGAAATGTTTTCATTATGTAATACTTATGATAACTAATCATGTTCCAAAAGCTTTTATATAGATTTTAGGATTACTTGTTAGTCAAAATGAAATTTGAGTAAATAATAGTTCGATATATCACTATGAAGCAATTACAGAAAACAAAAAATTTATCTGTTTTTTGAAGTAAAACTCCTAGATCACAACTTTGTAGCATATCACAAGTTTTCCGGCATCATTTTATTTTATTACACATTTCACATATTTCAAACTAGATAGATAATCAAAATTGTTGAATTTCAATAAAAACTAATTTTCACTTCAAATTTATTGTATACAAATATTTGCCTCAAATTGAAACTTAAAGATAGCATTTGACAAATAATGGAATAAATAAATTCCGAAGCTAAATCTAATCAATGAGACTACAACTCTCAGATCACAATGCAAATGATATTTAAACTTTGTTTGGTGGGGTATGCCAAGCCAAGGAAATATTGAAACACCAAGGCGACACTCGAGAACCCAAGTAGCAAGCTACTTTGATGGACTCTCCCCTTAAAAAATTAATTTAATATCATGTGAGTCATTGACTCACATATCAGATATTAAACTGATAAGAACAGATACTACACTTGATCTTAGCCAAAAGGCCGAGAAAGGTATGCTTATTTCAATTCTTCATTTCTCTTTTTGTATGTTTTATGTCTATTTGCTGTTACTTTGTGTTTTCGATGTGGGAATAAACATTATGAGATCTTCTCCTATGTGCTGTCCAAATTTCGTAAGATGACAAACTTGAAGAAAAATCATTGTTGCCCCTTCAAGTTTTTATTCAAATTTATTCCAAATTCATGACAAGTTTGACAACAATTGAACTCTCCACATCTATACCCATTGCTTCTTAGCATGGTCTTGGTGCAAAATTATTATCTACAAATGCAATTCTGTGTACTGCATTGCCCCATTTTTTTTTTTTTTTAATATTCATTCTTTAATTATCAAAAGAATGTGAATGATCCAATTAATATTTTATGCTTTCTATATATTAGAAAAAATGCAGAATTGACTTAAAATATTGTTATTGCTCTCTATCTATTGGTAACAACTACATATACCAAAATAAGACTGAACTACTCAAGGTGGTTGGGCCAAGTAGTAATGACTTGCGACTTTCAGAGACGAGACTCAAGTTCGAATCCTACTGGAGACATCACACTGGAGAGGACCTATACCCTTTGCAATCTTCGGTCCAAACTGTAAATACACAGTCTAGTAAATAAAAAGGATTGAATTGTTTACACCAACTAAGATTACCCTTTCATACCAATTAAGTCTAGATGATGCTCAAGGAGGACAATTATTTCATGATTAAGGATAGATGAGGTGAAGAGAGTATAATGATACTAATGTATTAAGAGAAATTGTATTTTACTCCCTATGATATTCTTAATAAAAAAATTAACCTATAAAAAGTTTAAATACAATAGATAAAATAAAAATTAGGGAAAAAAAAATTAAGGAACATACCCACAAGTGTTTTGGCAAACATGCACCGAACTCCCCCTAAGTTATTTATTTTACAAGGAACCCCTTGTGTTTACATAATGTTGCGCACTCTCCCTTTCACAATAAAATTATTAACTCAGTTAATTTTTGTTGATTAAATACTATTTTACTTAACCACAAATAAACATTTTAATATAAAATCTAAAAAATATAAAAATTAAACAAGATGTATGTATTAAAATTAAAATAATAATTGAATTATTAATAATTTACAAATATATATATATATATATATATTTTAACCATCCCTCATTTTAACCACCACTCCCTCATTTTAACCACCACTCCCAATGTTTTAAAAATCGGACCGGACATCGTACCGATAGCCTTACTGGTTACTGGTTAGATCGGTTTAACCGTTTTAACCACTGGTTCAACCGGTGTGACAACATTACAATACAATATTTTAATTTAAGATTTAATGTATGTAATCAACTATTTAAAAAAATATATTATTCATTTTTTCAAGCTTATTTCCATAATCTAAATGTTTATCTCATGATAAATTATTTTTCCCATAAATTTTGAATTGAGAATGAATGAGAGCAACAAAATTACTAGTATGATAAAATGATATCAACGCAATAATTCAAATTATAATAAACACCATATCAAAAACAATAATTTTATTACAAATCACCTATGAAAAAAAGAGTTCATTGATGAATTTTGTCATTGAATCATATAAAAAAATGAAAATACTTGAAGTTTGAGAAAAAAATGATTTTTCTAATGAAATTGATGCTCAAATATATTTATATAACTTATTATATAAAAGATTTTTTGTTTCTTGTTGATTTTGTTTAATTTAAAGTGAAAAATAGAAGAAGAGATGTGAGAGTATTGTTGAAGTTTAAAGGTCGCGGAAGAGAAATAAAAATACGTAGCGTAAATTTTTTATTTTTATAAGTGAACCAGTGATTCAATCGGTTCACTGGTTCATTGGTTTTATCGGTTTTTGACCGATTTTTTTCGGTTTGAACTGGTCAGAAACAAAGGTGATTTTGGAGGGTTAACCGGATCAGATTGACAGCTGGTTACCGGCCGATTCGGTCCGGTTTTTAGAACACTGACCACTCCCTCCCCCACCCAAAAAAAGAAAATTGAACTCAGTGGTTAGTGGATGGTACAAGAGGAGTAATTCTATTTTTTTTTTGAGTAACTTGGTAATTATTAAATTGATGAAAACCAAATTTCACTCACATAAAAAGCGAGTGAGACACTCTCCATTGCTTTAGACGAGAAAAAGATTATTTGCAATAATTTGTAAAACACAAGAGTTTCTTGCCCAAAAAAAAAAACACACACAATGGAGTTCTTTGTAAGTTTTCCAGAACATATATAGATGTTTAGGATGGATTTATTCCTCGAAATAATGTGCAATTACACAAGAAATTGAAAATTCCCCCATTCTCGTAGAAATAAAGTGATTCTTAAGGGGAGACAAAGTACAATCAATTTCCAAATGTTTCACACTAAAATTGGAAAGGGGCCGCACGAACGCTGGCCCCCACTACCACAAATTATGACGTAGACTCGACTACTTGAGCCGATCTTAGGCAAATGCCCATCCAATGTGCAATGGAAGTCATCAACCTAGGCCATAGGTCTTCTTGATCACCCATTTACCCCGTCCAGGTAAGTAAGTAACTTCTTGCCCTTCAAGCCCTTTAATAGCTAATTTCTTTTTGCTGTGATTCATCTATCTGATGATGTGGGATTAATTAGAGTTCAATTTTATACATATGACTTTTTTGCTAATAAATCAATTTCATGTAAATATTACAAAGATTCTAGTGAGTCAACAACATTATTATTTTAAGTTATAATTTTTCATATTACTCTTTCACTAATGTTCTTATCATATAACAGTTATGAAAACCAAACACGTTCCAAAATTAGGAGGAAATTTTATCTAGTGTAATTTATGTAGATTTTAGGGTCAAGTGTTAATCAAAATAAAAGTGTAAATAATATTTTGATATAGCATATTAATGAAGCAAGTACCTCAAAATAAAAATTTATGATAAGTCAACGTCTTTGTAAGATTTTGAAAGTACAATACCCCTAGAGTCTAGACAATGCCATAAACTATGTTTTTTGGAATCATTTTATTTCACATCACATTTCACAAATTTCAAACTAGATAATAAAAATTGTCAAATTTAAATAAAAAAAAAATTAAAATCAAATTTCGTATACACCAATATTTGCTACAAATTAAAAATTTAGATTCTGAATAAATAAATTACGAAGCCAAATTCAATCATCAAAGAGAAACAAATTTTCCCCTTGCAATAAAAATAATATTTCAACTATGTTTGGTGGGGTGCGCCAGGCCAAGGCAATAATGCAACACCAAGGTGACGCTCGAGAACCCAAGCAGCAAGCTACTTTGATAGACTCTTCCCCTAAAAAAATTAATTTAATATCGCGTGAGTCAATGACTCACATATCAGATATTAAACTGATAAGAACAGATACTACACTTGATCTTAGCCAAAAGGCCGAGAAAGGTATGCTTATTTCATTTCTTCATTTCTCTTTTTGTATGTTTTATCTCTATTTGCTGTTACTTTGTGTTTTCAATGTGGGAATAAACATTATGAGATCTTCTCCTATGTGCTGTCCAAATTTCGTATCATGACAAACTTGAATAAAAATCATTGTTGCCCCTTCAAGTTTTTATTCAAATTTATTCCAAATTCATGACAAGTTTGAGAACAATTATCTACAAATGCAATTATGTGTACTGCATTGCCCTTTTTTATTTTTTTTATTTTTTTTAATATTCATTCTTTAATTATCAAAAGAATGTGAATGACCCAATTGATGTTTTATGCTTTCTATATATTAGAAAAAATGCAGAATTGACTTAACATATTGTTATTGCTCTCTATCCATGCAGTTACTAGTTGGTAACAATTACATATACCAAAATAGGACTGAATTATTCAAGGTTGTTGGGCCAAGTGGTAATGACTTGCGACTTTCATAGACGAGAGGACCTATACCCTTTGCACACTTCGTACCGAACTGTAAATACACATAAAAAATGTTGGATGAAGATTAAGATCAGAAGACAAGTAATTAGAAGTTTGAAGGGAGGTTTTGATGATTTCCAAAACATCATAACCAGCTAAGTTAGGAAAACTTAGTTAAAGACCCTTGTTAGAATTTTGATTAAAGATTAAAAAAAAAAGTCATCAGGTAAATCAAAATTCAAGATGGTCCAAGAAGACTACTGATCTGCTGTTGAAGAAAGAAATCAGATTGGTGAAGATCAAAAGACTCAAATCAGATTTGTTCAATTTGGGATCAGCTCTGTTCAATCATCAGACTGGTATTCTCATAAGCCAAGTGGAAAGGATCAGAAAGTCTCTCCAACGGTAATAAATGCACTTGGAGTAATAAATGCTGAAGTCCGAGGGTATTAAAGACAAATGATTGAAAGAAAACCTCGTATCAGCTAGGTGCATTAAATGCTGTCTGACAGAAAGTACTGTTTGCAGTACTGTCACTGTGCAGAGAGCCGTTCGCGGAAATTAAGGACCAGTACCCGAGGAATTTGAATATTGTCTCTCTTCAACGGAGATTTTTCAAATCTTGGAGTATAAATAGTTCATGAGACGAAGAGAAGAAAAAGAACACAATCTCTGAGAGAAAATCCGAAGCAAAATCTTTAAGTCTCAAGAACAGCTCACTAATCAGCTTTGTCATTTGTTGACACAAGCAGAAGTTGAAGATCAAAGACAAACACATTGTCTGAGTGAAAAACTGTTAGAGTGTTTTGCGAAGTGTAGATCCATCTTTGTGAGTGATCTAACTTCAGTGGATAGGTCCTCTAAGTGATTTCCTATTGTGAGCTTACGGCCAGATTCATTTGTTGTTTTGTCGTAAGCGTTGTATACTGTAAACTTTGTGATTATAGTATAACCCAATATCTAAGTGACTTGGAAGAGTGGACTAAAAGATTTAAATCCATATAACCACTATAAAAATTCTGTGTGTTTTTACTTTGCATTTTTACTTGCATATTTTCAAGATTGTATAAAAACACTTTACCAGAACTGTTGAAAGTTTCTGTGAAAAGAACCTTATAAAACTGGGGATAAATCTTTCAAACTGTTAAGAGTTTACTTGTGAAAAACACTTTATAAAAATCGCTGCAAGTACTTTACTTTTAAAAGTTGTTTTACTGAAATCAGCTAAGTAGTCTAAAGAGAAGTGGTTAACTGTGCTGTTCAAAGATTTGTTCACTGATCAGCCTAGTCAACTTGCTGACCTCAACAGCTTAGTCTGCTGACAGTCGAGTGAAAACTTTTAAAGTGAAAAAAAAAAATTTAAGAGGTCTATTCACCCCCCCTCTAGACCTCATCTGACCACTTGGGACCAACAAAAAAAAAAGGACTGAATTGTTTACACCAACTAAGATTACCCTTTCATACCAATTAAGTCTAGATGATGCTCAAGGAGGACAATTATTTCATGATTAAGGATAGATGAGGTTAAGTGAGTATAATGATACTAATGTATTAAGAGAAATTGTATATTACTCCCTATGATATTCTTAATAAAGAAATTAACCTATAAAAAGTTTAAACACAATAGATAAAATGAAAAAAGGGGAAAAGGGGGAAAAAAAATAAAGGAACATACCCACGAGTGGTTTGGGAAACATGCACCGAACTCCTCCTAAGTTATTTACTATTTTACAAGGAATCCCTTTGTGTTTACATATTGTTGCGCACTCTCCCTTTCACAGTAAAATAACTAACTCGGTTAGTTTTTGTTGATTAAATACTATTTTTCTTAACCACAAATAAACATTTTATTATAAAATCTAATAAATATAAAAATAAAACAAGATGTATGTATTAAAATTAAAATAATAATTAAATATATATATATATATATATATAATACCGTTATCCCACCCTACCCATCTCTCGTTTTAACCACCACTCCCTCCCCCAAAAAAAAGAAAATTGAACTAAGTGGTTATTCGATGGTACAGGAGGAGTAATTCTATTTTTTTGGGTAATTTGGTAATTATTAAATTGATGAAAACCAAATTTCACTCACATAAAACGCGAGTGAGAGACACTCTTCATTACTTCGGACCAAAAAAAGATTACTTGCAATAATTTGTAAAACACAAGAATTTCTTGCAAAAAAAAAAAACACACACACACAATGGAGTTCTTTGTAAGTTTTCCTGATCATAGATGTTTAGGATGGATTTATTCCTCCAAATTATGTGTAATTGCACAAGATGTTGAAAATTCCCCCATTCTCGTATAAATTAAGTGATTCTTAAGGGGAAACAAAGTACAATCAATTTCCAAATGTTTCACACTAAAATTGGAAAGGGGCCGCGCGAACGCTGGTCCCCACAATCACAAATTATGACGTAGACTCAACTACTTGAGCCGATCTTAGGCAAATGCCCTTCCAATGTGCAATGGAAGTCATCAACCTAGGCCATAGGTCTTCTTGATCACCCATTGACCCCGTCCAGGTAAGTAAGTAACTTCTTGCCTTCAAGCCCTTTTAATAGCTAATCTCTTTTTGCTGTGATTCATCTATCTGATGACGTGGGATTAATTAGAGTTCAATTTTATATATATAACTTTTTTTGCTAATAAATCAATTTCAAGTAAATATTACAAAGATTCTAGTGAGTCAACAACATTATTATTATTTTCTTCTCATAAAAAAAAAAAAAAAAACAACATTATAATTTTACATATTACTCTTTCATTAATGTTCTTATTATATAACACTGATGAAAACTAAACACGTTCCAAAAATTAGGAAGAACTTTTATCTAGTGTATTTTATGTAGATTTTAGGATCAAGTGTTAATTAAAATAGAAGTGTAAATAATATTTATGATAGAGTCAACGTCTTTATAAGTTTTTGAAAGTAAAATCATTTTATTTCACGTCACATTTCACAAATTTCAAACTATAGATAAATAAAAATTGTCGAATTTAAATTAAAAAAAATTAAATTCAAATTTCGTATAACACCAATATTTGCTACAAATTGAATATTTAGACTATGAATAAATAAATTCCCAAGCCAAATCCGATCATCAAAGAGAATAAAATTTTCCCCTTGCAATACAATAATATTTCAACTATGTTTGGAGGGGTGCGCCAGGCCAAGGCAATAGTGCAACACCAAGACAACGCTCGAGAACCCAAGCAGCAAGCTACTTCGATGGACTCTCCCCCTAAAAAAATTAATTTAATATCATGTGAGTCAATGACTCACATATCAGATATTAAACTGATAAGAACAGATACTACACTTGATCTTAGCCAAAAGGCCGAGAAAGGTATGCTTATTACAATCCTTCATTTCTCCTATTGTATTTCTTATGTCTATTGGCAGTTATTTTGTGTTTTCAATGTGGGATTGACCATTATGAGTTTTTCTCTTATTCTGTTGGTCTAAGAATGCATCATGAGAAAATATATTTTACTCCATAGGATATTCTTAATTTAAAAAAAAAAAAAAAATTAACCTATAAAAAATATAGAGACAATAAGATAAAAATCAAAAAAAGGGGAAAAAATAGAATATCCGTCAGTGTTTTGAGAAACCTGGATTTATAAATATATCAAATTAATTTAATCTAATATATAACGATAATAAATAAAACAATATTTTATCTGAACAATATAATAATAAATCTTCTTTTTTTTTGGAGGGAATAATAATTTTTTTTATTAAATAAAACAATATGTATATATTATTTTTTATAATAATAACTGAATTATTAGTTATTTACAAAAAAAATTATATAAATAATTTAAACTTCTTGTACAATATACATATAATAAAAAAAATATATATATATATATATATATATATATAATTTCGGGTTACCCGAACCCGAAAAGGCAGGTACCCGATAATTTTGGGTGTCCATCTAAACATGACGGATTTTAGGTGTGAAAAATCAACACCTGTTGAGTTGATTACCCGACCCAAAATACTCAAATTCCAAATTACCCGACCCAAAATACTCAAATTCCAAATTACCCGACCCTTGCCACCCCTAGCAGTGGGTGGTAGGAGAAAGAGTAATTCAATTTTTTTTTTTTTGGTAATTTCGTACAACAATTTGTAAAACAAAATTGAATTTGTTGCAAATAAATATAACACTAGGAAAATCTTTCGCATGTTCCATAATATAGATGGGTAAAATGATCTTTTTCCCAAAAAAAATGCAATTGCATAGGAAATTGTTTCCTATAGAAATTGAGTGATTCTTAAGGAGAAACAAAGGCCAATAAAATATTTTGAATTAAAATTGGAAGAGGCCGCACGATCTCAAAAGAAAAATATATGGTAAAGTTTGCGTCTTTAAAGCAGTAAATACTCCTCGACAATTTTGTATGATATCACAAGTTTTAGGCATCATTTTATTTCATTTCACATTTCAATCTAGATAATTAAATAGTTGAATTCCTAACAAAACTAAATTTCAGTTTAAATTTCTTATACCCCAATATTTACCTCATCTTGAAAATTAAAAATTGCAGTTAACAATAATGGAATAAGTAAATTCCCAAGCCAAATTCAATCAAATAACATAAAACTGTCCCCTAACAATACAAATAATAATTCAACTATGTTTGTTGGGGTGCGCCAGGCCAAGGCAAAAGTGCAACACCAAGGCGATGCTCGAGAACCCAAGCAGCAAGCTACTTTGATGGGCTCTCCCCCTAAAAATATTAATTTAATATCGTGTGAGTCAATGACTCACATATCAGATATTAAACTGATAAGAACAGATACTACACTTGATCTTAGCCAAAAGGCCGAGAAAGGTATGCTTAATTAAGTTCTTAATTTCTCTTTTTGTATGTCTTTTGTCTATTTCCAGTTACTTTGTGTTTTCAATGTGGGAATAAACTTTATGAGTTTTTTCTCTTATTCTACAAAAATGCAATAGAAGAGTTAAGTTTCCCCTAAAAAAAAAAAAAGAACATAGGATTAAGTTTATCTTTCCAAATATTATTTACATTATACCATTTATCATTGTATATAACAGATATGAAGATTTTTGTAAGTTTATTATGCATTAAGATATATATATATATATATATATATATATATATATATATATATATATATTTAAAAAATAAACGAGTTAGGCCTTGTTTGGTTTTGAAGAGATGGAATAGTGGAGAGATGGGCCAGTTTCGTAACTGAAAATGGGTCTAGCTTAAATTGGGTGTTAATTGGGTTATTTTACTTGGGCCAGAGATAATATTAGATTAGGGCCAATTATATATTGATTCGTTAGAAAATAAGATGGTCAATGTGATAAAATGACATTTTTGCCCCTCCATTATACTACCCAAAAATCAGCAAATAGTATATTTAATTTGGATGTTGAAATTGTTAAGTAGATTGGTACACGCAATTGTAATACGTACATTTGTCTTGCGATTGAATAGACGTGACTAAACTTGATTCGAGCAAGAATTTCTATTTAAATTGGAGTATATAAGCTAATCTAAGCGAAATGAAATAAAATCTAAAAAGTAGGACCGGGAGAAGTGGTCGGACCAGGTCAAGGTTTACCCAAAATTGACACCATTAATTTTCTTTTTCTTTTTTTAAATTTTTCAAAGTTTATAAACTTGTCCTAATATATTGCATGATTGGCGATGACCTGTGGAATGTTTCAGAGTCTGCGTGGCTTTTATAGATTTTCTCCAAGTATTTTTCTCAAGAAGCAAAGATGGATTAAAACTTTCATCTTTTCTGTCGAAAATATCGAAAAGTTTCAATTTTTGAATCAATGGAAACAAAAATAAGATATATTTCCGAAACTCTATACTTGTTTTAAAACTTTCTCCTTTTTTTAATTGAGTAATTTTTTTTTTTAATTTTTTCGAAACGTTTCCGAAGACTTCTCGAAATGCTTTCAATATTCAGCTGACTGAAACATATATCGAAAAAAAACTTTGATCCATGTAAACAAATAATATAAAGTTATAAACACTCTACTATTTAAGCCTTGATTGGTGAGGAAAACTGAGTTGAGAACAGAATAAACATTATATCTAGATTGCACAACAAATTCTGGAATGTGTTGTTTTTTCCCTTCAAATACTAGAGTTTTTATATTATTTGATTTTCTTACCTCTTTAATTTCCTCATAAAGATTCAATATCCAATTTATTATAACTTCTAACAATCTTGTTACATGTCAAGTTTGTTTAGTGAATGATTTACAAAACAAAAGAGTAACAGAATAATGATATAGTTTTAAGAATGTTGTATTGTGACTAGAGATATTTGCACTTTTCCCCTAAACTTTTTTTCAACCACTTATATGGCCAAAGATTTCAAGGAGAATGTGCAACACAAAAGTTTATCGTGGAAAGTGCAATGAAAATGTAGGTTCATGAAGGGAAATGCAACTTTGATTTAAGTTAAGGGGGCAAAACTCAATTTTTTGCAATTAGTTATATTTCAAAGTTCAAAAAAATATGGAAATTCGATAGAAAAATAAATACTTTAGGACAAAATTAACAAATATAAAATAGATACAAATACATTCTAATATTTAGATATTACAAAGTGGGAGTGAATATAAAATCAAGCATACATTATATTTTCATGTTTAAGTTCACCTTGTAAGTTTCGCATTATACTATTCATCAAGTTATTAATTTTCATTTTTATTTAAAAAAAAGGTTTGACAATCTTTATTTGTGGATTTTATAGTTGATAATTATCATTTGAATAATAAATAGGTGAACTTGTTAATTAAAGAAGCAAAAATTACACTTTCAAACAGAAAATTGTACCTTTTCCCTGAAAGTCGAGTTGTTCTTTAACTTTTCCCCCCCTGAACTTACCCTTGTTGTACCTTTTACGTGACTAATAATATAGTTTCATTAATCACAAACTACTAGGAATGGTCAAAGTTCAACCATAGGTTTATAGGAAGGAACGAAATGGCTATTCCCAAAATTTTGGAATTAATCAAGATATAATGAGTATTCTATTTGGCTCAAGCTCCTCTGTATTATTTTTAGTGTACCACTCTTGTGTATCACTACTAATTAATTGACACATGTACATATGAGAATTATAATTATCATATGTACATGTGTCAATTAATTAATAGTGATACACAAGAGTGGAACACTAAAAGTGGTACAGAGGATGTAATAATTGTCATATGTACACGTGTCAATTAATTAGTAGTGATACACAAGAGTGGTACACTAAAAGTGGTACAGAGGATGTACACCATTCTATTTTGAACTCAGTTTTCCTCACCAATCACGGCCTAAATGTTTCAAAGTTTAGAAAATTCAATAAAATTCTACAAAAATGTGCATTTTAGAAATAAATGTGTTTTTGAAAAATGATTGTTAAATGTCAAATAAATGGAATACAAGAAAATTTACAAAAAATAAAACTAAGAATTTATACAAAATCTAAATATATAAGGCTCAGTTGTTCTATATTCCCTTAAAACTTAAGGATTGGTTAATTTATAGAGAATTGGAGGGTCTTCTGAAGTACCCTCTCTTTTGTCACCTTATATAAAAGTTGGTTGTTTGAGGTTTTACTGTTTTAAAAATAGGGAAAATTGCAAAATTGATCCCGTAACTATTGCTCGCTGGCAAAAAAGTCCTGTAACTTTTCGGGCTGGCAAAAACATCCTGTAACTATTATATTTTGGCAAGTTAGTCCTATTTTAGCCCGAACTGTCAACGTATCTGTCAAGTCACGCCCCTCTGCTGACCTGGAAAGTAAAAACCCCTTGTTGACATGGAAAAATAGCAAATAATGGTTCCATAACTAACGATCACTAGCAAAAAAAGTCCTATAATTAATATTTCAGCAGTTTAGTCCTATTTGGTCCAAATTGTTATTTTTTACCACCCATTTCAAACGAAAAATTAACCATATCTAACATACATTAACTTAGAAGTAATTTAGACTCATGATAATATTGAAAGGCACTTTATCACATTGCACCAAGGCACATATTGAACAAGAATCAATCTTCGACAATTAAAAAAAAAATCTCAGATTATCGAATAACGATATCAGCTGCAATTAAGTTCAACATTGTGTTCAAAAGTAGTTACATGTAATCTCAAAATTACATCAAAACCAAAAAGTTAAAAATCCTTGTAAGCTCAAAATTACATCATTTCTTTTTTTTTTTTCTTCTCCACTTTCTTCTTTCCTCCATTCTTCTCAAGGGCATGCATTATAATAGCAACATTGGATTTTTGCAATTGTTGGTGCATATATGGTCATTGGATTTTTGCAATTGTTGGTGCATATATGGTCCTTGTGTTGCATGTCCTTGAGAAGAAAGGAGGAAAGAAGAAAGTGGAGAAGAAAAAAAAGAAATGATGTAATTTTGAGCTTACAAGTATTTTGAACTTTTTGGTTTTGATGTAATTTTGAGATTACATGTAACTACTTTTGAACAAAATGTTGAACTTAATTGCAGCTAATTTTGTCATCGTTATTCGATAATCTGGGATTTTTTTTTAATTGTCGAAGATTAATTCTTGTTCAATATGTGCCTTGGTGCAATGTGATAAAGTGCCTTTCAATATTATCATGAGTCTAAATTACTTATAAGTTAATGTATGTTAGATATGGTTAATTTTTCGTTTGAAATGGGTGGGAAAAAAATCACAATTTGGACCAAATAGGACTAAACTGCTGAATAATTTAATTATAGGACTTTTTTGCTAGTGATCGTTAGTTATGGAACCATTTTTTGCTATTTTTCCATGTCAACAGGGGGGTTTTACTTTCCAGGTCAGCAAAGGGGTGTGACTTGGCAGATACGTTGCCAGTTCGGGCTAAAATAGGACTAATTTGCCAAAATATAATAGTTACAGGATGTTTTTGCCAGCCCAAAAAGTTACAGGACATTTTTGCCAGCGAGCAATAGTTACGGGACCAATTTTGCAATTTTCCCTTTAGAAATAATAGTAGGTTTAATATTTCAAACAGTGTTTGATTCTTTTTGGAGATAATAAAAGTAGAGAAATATGTTAAGATATATATAATTTCATGTTATATAAAAAAATTTGGACTTTCTTGTGTTAAATTTTGAAAAATAATCTTGTTGATAATTTTTTTATTCTAGGTTGTTCTGGTGCGATGGAATGTCTAGAGCTGAATACGAATTGTTCGGTGATGTTATTCTATTTGACAGTACCTACAAGACCAATACGTACAAATTTCTGCTTGTAATGTTTTCTGGAGTTAATAATCATATGAGCACGTGCATTTATGGAGCTGCTATTTTGTGCAATGAGACGACGGAGTCATATACTTGGTTGTTAAAAACGTTTCGTGAAATTTGGAAGAACACTAGATGCTGTCTTGATAGATTAACATGCCGCGATGTATGCCGCCATTTGTCACTTTATGATTTCAATACACCATTAATTTTTTTTCTAAAACGACAGATAAATTGGAAAATAATTATTAAACCCTAATCAATTTTTAATCATAAGCATTCATACTCGAACAAAAAAATATCAGCTAAATTTTGACATGAAATTTAGGCATCAACAATCAAATGACATAACAGATCAAACATCAATTATTACACCATTGAACAAGGCAACCCACTATCCTACTTGTGATTTGTCCCTGCTTGCTAAGTATTTGTCCCTCCAATCTAATGCAGCAGTGCATCAATTTCATCCATGTCCTCAATTTCCAGCTTTAAAGAATAAAATTATAACTTATTTACCTATATTCCAAAATAATAATGACCTGAATAAATTATGAAGAGAAAGAGTAAATTACCTCATCTAGAGTTTGCTTCCCTTGGAGACAACGTTCATCAAACAAGAATACAATAGATATCAAATTCACTGCACATCTATCACAATAAATATTCGTAAGCTTCTTTAATTTCATGTCTCTTCTAATCTTGAAAAAAGTTTCAGTCTCATCCTAAAAAAATTAATTTTTTTATGTACTAGGCTGCGTATTTACACTTCAGACCGATGAGTGCAAAGGGTATAGGTCCTCCTCAGTGTATTGTCTCCAGTAGGATACGAACTTGAGTCTCGCCACTGAGAGTCGCTAGTCACTACCACTTGACCCAACCAACTAGGGTACAAAATTAAATTAATTAGTTTTTATAAAGTGCATTTTCATTGGGAAATTAATCAGAATATTGAAATTCTGATTGAAAAAAAAAAAAAAAAAAAAAAGTGAAAATGATGCCTAAATATAAACTATTTTATGATAATAGACATAGATATAATGTTGGGTTTTCTGTAAAGTTTAGTATCTTCATAATAAAACTATGATAGAATTAGGCATTGCAAAATCATCAAATAGAGTAAAATATAAGAAGAACCTGATCTTTCACTTTCAACATAATGTAAGGATCAGAAACGCCGATAACATATGACATAGCTGTAGAGGGTGACATTTTATCTCTCCCCGTGTATATGGACTATGTTTCTAGCAAAAATTCTCCTCTGCTTGACTACATATATATACAAACGGTCTTTTCGGTGAAATCCGTTGGAAAAATGACCGTGACAAATCTTTCAGATGGGTAGATCCGTCGAAAATGTTTTCGACGGGAGAATTTCCTGACGAATTTTCCGACAGGGCTCCCGTAGGAAATTTGATTTGGTCGAATTTTTTTTAAAAATTACGATGGTTCAACTCGTCGAAATTTTAAATAAAAAATTTTTAAAATTATTTCGACGGGTTGTTCCCATCGGAAATTTGCAAAGAATAAAATAAAAAAAGTAAAAATTAATATGCAAAAAATTATAATTTTATTTATAAATTTTTTTATTTTCCTTGATTTAAACCTATATCAATTAAATCAACAAATTCCACAAAAGTACTAAATCACGCTTACAAAAATTAATTTTGTGATTTAATTGATACAGGTTTAAATCAAGGAAAATAAATAAATTTATAAATAAAATTTTTATTTTGTCACGGCCATTTTTCCAATGGATTTCATCGAAAAGACTGTAAAAAAATGTCATTTTTCTTTTAGCACACACTCACATATAACTTTTTTGTTGTGTGTTGTATATATATGTAGTCCAACAGAGGGGACATTTGGTTAGAAACATAGTTTATAGCAAAAAAAAAACAGTCACTAATATACACGGGGAGAGAAAAAATGTAACCGTATACAACTATGTCATATGTTACCGACGTTATTGATCCTTACATTATGTTGAAAGTGAAAGACCAGGTTCTTCTTATATTTTACTCTATTTGATGTTTTGTCAGTGCCTAATTATATCCTAATTTTATTATGAAGATACTAAACTTTACAGAAAACCCAACTTTATATTTGTGTCTATAATCTTAAAATAGTTTATATTTAAGCATCAATTTCAGTTTTTATTATTTTCAGTTAGAATTCCAATATCATGTATATGTCCTAATGAAAATGCACTTTAGAACAACTAAATAATTTGATTTTGTACCCAAGGTGATTGAGCCAAATGGTAGTGAGTAGAGACTCCCAATGGCGAGACTCAAGTTCGAATCCTACAGGAGACAACACACTGAGGAGGACCTATACCCTTTGCACTCATCGATCCGAAGTGTAAATACGCAGCCTAGTACATAAAAATAAAAATAAAAACTTAATTTTGTAGGACGGGACTAAAATTTTTTTAAAGATTAGAAGAGACGTGAAATTGAAGAAGCTTACGAATATTTATTGTGACAGATACGCAGTGAATTTGATATCTATTGTATTCTTGTTTGATGAACGTCGTCTCCAAGAGAAGCAAACTCTAGATGAGGTAATATACTCTTTCTCTTCATAATTTATTCAGGTAATTATTATTTTGGAATATAAATAAATAAGTTATAATTTTATTCTTTAAAGCTGGAATAGAGGACGAGGATGAAATTGATGCACTGCTGCATCATATTGGAGGGACAAATGCTTAACAAGTAGAGAAAAATGCAAACAATCACGCTAATATATATATATATATATATATATATATATATATATATATATATATAGTGTCCTGCAAGCCAGCTGTATGGCTAGCATTTATTGTAATAAATAAGGAACTATTCAATTTCGATTAATAAATTCACTTTATTAAATGGTCATCTTTATCTTATGTAATAATTATCTACGCATAAGGATAGAAGTCCTTAAATCACAGGGCTATGGGACAACCCGTGGACTGAACTTCAAGGCCGTGATCTAGAACATATTCAAGAGTCGTAGAATCCAAATCGAGATAGGACATCTAAGGATTCGGTTAGACTCTCACTGTTGTGTATACTCCGATGAACTGGAGGACGCTGGGGTCCACGAGCGTGACTGGGATAGTCGATACACATAAGTGGGTGGCTTGCTGGGATGACAAGCGCACTGAATACCCCAATTAGGAAATAACTCACCATGGAAGCGGTAGTCGCATATCAGGGTTGAAGTTATTCCAATTTGCAATAGTATACGAGGAACGATCCCTAACTACTTGAGGTGATAGGGTTTATCTGGTGCGAGAACGTTCATGCTTTGACATGAGTTTCGACTGACTGGAGATCACCAGAAGGTCTCTGTGAACTCATGTTGGGTATGGAGGAACTCGTATGCAGATTCATATCATCAACAAAGGATCCATTCACCCGACTTGATAGGTTGGAAAATTCTCCTATGGATTTCTGTGAGAAATATATTCTGATAAAATCATTGGCCAAGGGTTCTGACGACTTTATGTAAGTAGCTCATAAAGATTAAGTCAAAGAGAATTTATTTCGAGACCAGAATACATAAGGTCAAGACAAAATAAAAGGGAAACCGATGAAAGACCATACCCTTAAGTCTCGACTGGGAGATTGATCAATGGAGATTATGTCGTATATGGAAATTGTAAATGAGTTAAAAGGTTCACTGAATTAATTCACCAGTGATTGGGCTCCATGGGCTTGTGGCTGGACATCGACCGTGGAGTGTGGGAGAATTCCTAAATTGGCAGGGGTGCTAATTTTGGAATGTTCAATCGACAGAGTGTTCGATTGATTTAGAGTATACATTACTCGAATAATTAAATAATATTTAATTATAACCCACGGCCAATTATATGGTGAACCTACGGGGGCATACACAATACACATGAAGCGAAAGCGAGGAAATGAGAACGACCGAGTCGACTGAGTCGACTGGGTAAATAATCGACTGGGTCGATTATAATGAGTGGGTCGACTGGGTCGACCCAATTGGAACTAAATAAGATCCAACTGGAATTGGATCAGGATCATAAATTAAATTGAAATTTAATTTGTGAATTAATTAATTAAGTTGGATTTAATTAATTATAGAAAGAATTTAATTAAATAGACTTAGAGTCTGATTTAATTAAATGGGAGACTAGTTAACTAATTGGTTTATTTAATTGGGAGATTAAATAAAGCCTGGTCAAATTAATTAACTGGGCCATAAATTAATTGGAAGACTTAGTCTTCTAATTAAAGAGGGTCATGGCCCATGTAAGAGAATAAAGTCCTAGTCCTAATAGGACTAGGTTAAGGAGATAACTATAAGTAGGTAACTTGTAGTTATTTTTCACACACAACTCTAAGAAAAATTAAGCAGAGCAAAAACAAATTCTCTCTCCCTCTCTCACACAGATCGGCCGAACCATTCCTTTACTAGGAAGAATTTTTCGTTTACGATTATTGTTCCAAAGTCGTTCTTAAATACTAGATATTAATATACCCTATTTTCTAGTCGATTAGGATATATTAATTTTCGTGATATTGTGGTGTATCAACTCGTAGAGGCGCAACACATGGGGCGCTACTGCAGGACTTTGGATCGATCCTACCGAGGGAGAAAACGCGATTCTTGTCGTTTTAATGTTCATATATATACACCTAGGGTAGTATCCTGGCAAGATTCCGTAAGTGGTCCTACAAAATTTTAAATTTCGCTGTGCCTAGGGTTGTTTATCTTACCGAATCCCAACAGTGGTATCAGAGCCAACTCTAGGCTTTGTATATATATGAATTTGCAAATACTGTGTTTTAAATCATATGTTTGATTTATGTGGCTAGTTCTTTAATTATGCATGTTTTAGAACGTAGAACTGTTAACTTAGAGTTAATGTTTAATTTTGGATTCGAAAATTTTATCATGTTGATTTTATTTTGGATTGGGATTTAGTTGACTGGAACTGTTTAATTAAATCATAAGTAATCGAAGAAAAAAAAAATTTTTATTGGATCTAACCCGCGGCTAGGTGGCCACCGCGAGCCGCTGCCTACGGCAGCGTGCGAACAGCACGCTGGCCGCACATGCTGCGGGCGGCAGCAGCCTATGGGCTGTTGTCCGTGCGCTGTTGTGCGCGGCTGCTGCCACGGGCAGCTCACGCGGCCCTGATGGTCGCGCGTGGGCTGTCCACGTGGCAGTCCGTGATTGGTCTCGACTGGTCATCTTTGGGTTGGACTCTAATTCTGCCTATTTTGAAAATTCTGAAAATTTTGAATTTTGGGAGATTAGGAAACTTGGAGTTTTTGGATAAGGTAGTTATTTTGTTAAATTTGAACACTACCTTAATTAAACTAATCTAGACAAAATAGGATTATCTTGAAAATCTTGGAGATTGGAATATTTGGGAAACTTAGAGTTTTGGATAAGGTAGAAATCTTAGAGATTTGGTCTACCTTAATTAACCAATTTAATGAAGATAAGGTTTATAGATTACTTAGAGCTAAAGTAAGAGCTAATTAATCTTAGAGGTTAATTGTTAATTCAAAATTAATTAACTTAGATAATTTATTAGAATTAAAATTAATGGAGCCGGTAAATTTACATTTATGCCCTTATGTGAAATTATGCATGTTCTTGAGTGAATATGTGGATTGGTCGATTTTGCCCTTAAGCCCTGTGTAGTTTTTGGTTTATTTATTTTATGGGTTGTAATTAAATGGGCCTAATTGGTGCCCTTGCTTGCGCAAACAAATGTTATAGAATAGGACCATTTAAATTTGTAAGCTAGACTTAGATTAGGCTTGGAGCCAAGAACACCTCATGAAGACTTGGAGATCCGCATGGAGGCCCATTACCTTGGAGGACATGGAGGCCCAATCATTACATGGAGGCCCAATCAAGCTGGATATTACAAGAAGGCCCATGATGCATGGGTTTTGAAAATTGTAATAGTTAGGACATTTGATTTCCACCCTAGACTGACCAATTGATTCATCACATGGCTCGTGATGAATCGCATAGGATGGGCAATCGATCAATCATATCCTGCTAGGTGATGTATGTTTACTTATATTCTTTGATGTATGTCTTGCATGCTTAGAATAGATCACGTAAACAAGATAAAGCATAATCTGATGAAACCTCGCACAAGAAAACTTAAAACCTCCAATTGAACTTAACATTCAATTAGAATATTAAATCGTATAACGGGCGCATATGAATAGTCTCTATGGTCCGAGCCTATCCAATTACTAGGTCTTAGGCATATTGTACGAATATATCTCGATGTCTCACGAGTCGTGGATCGAGCTATAGGAAGATAATATGTCTATTGCCTCGATGCACGAGCTAGTGCCAAGGGAGGGGATAGCAAGGTTTTAGGCACTGTCTCACGAGTCGTGGGGCGTCTAGGATTGAACTATTTCTCTCCACGAGTATTGGACATGATTTAACGCTAGTAAGTATGGATGTCTCACGAGTCGTGGGTCCATATCGAAAAACGAGGCTAAATGAACTTAAGGGTTAGTTGCGATGGTTAACCGACGACGTAGTCGACCACCAAGTGAATCAAATAGTATGGCCAACGAGTCGTGGGTACTAGGAGATTGCATTTGGGCCTTAAGCCCGCTATGATATTTTAAATTCCCGAAACTTATATGGGGGCATAAGATTTTGATTAAAATAGTGGGAGTAATTTACAAATAAAAACCATGTTTGTAAATTGTGCATTTTAAATTATTCTTTCGCGTATTTATTTCTTCTCTCGTCATTTTATAGATATGATGTCAAAAGAGCTTAGAGCACTTAGAGATTTGTCCATCTCATCACTTGAACGTAATATTTTAACTGGACCCAACTTGTATTTCTGGACGCATCATTTGAATGGATTATTTGAAGCTGAAAACATATCATATGTTTTGTCTGTGTGACCACCCATTACTATTTCACATGATGTTCCTGATGAGCTCCGCAAAAGCATCACCAAATGGAAACTGGATGATGGCTTAGCTCGTGAATACATGTTGGAATATATGTCAATTGATCTGCGTTTGCAACATGAGCATATGGCATCCGCGAAAGAGATTCTCTCGAATCTCAAATTCCTTTATGGGATTAGAGATGGTCGTCGCAGATTCGCGATCACGAGGGAACTCTTGCAAGCAAGAAAGAGAAGGGAAACTCCTGTCGGAATCCACGTACACAAGATGATTCGACTTCTATATGAACTCGATGATATGGGTGTCGTGATGGACAATGATTTTCGAGTGCATCTTATTTTACAATCTCTTCCTAGATCATATGATCGATTTATCGCGGACTTGAATCTCCAGAGGCGAGAGATCACTGTGCATGTCCTGCGACAAATGCTCGAGGAACACGAGGCTTCTTTTGGAAAAAAAGCGAGGGTTGGCGAAAGGATTGAGCGGCGTTCAAAGCCAAAGCAAATGAAAACCAGAGCTCCTTACTGCACAAGGTCAAGGGAAAGGATTAAGCTCAAACCTATGGAGAGTTTGAACAGGTATATTCCTTGTTGAAGTTAATTTTACAATTAACTGTGCATGTTTGGTGTTAGACACTGACTGGAATTCTCATCTTTGTAGGTGATGGGAACATCAAGGAAACTGGAGCCTGATGATTGGATCCTTGAATAAGGCAATGGAGCTGGAGCTGCTACCAAGGACATAGGCAAAAGTCGATTTAGGTGGTTTGATAAAAGTCATTAGGAAATTTTCTTTTATGTACCTGGTTTTAGTGAAAAACTTTTATTCATGTTTTTGAATAATGATGATTTTAATAAAAGCTCCTATTTTTCGTTTTTCATTTGGTACATTGAAATATTGACGTTACATCATAAAACCACCTAAGTTAGTTATGCACGTACAACAAAACAAAAGGAAAATAAGATAATGAAATATCTGCCCAATTGTGGCACGCTAGACTTGGACATATATCTAAGTCAAGGATTCAAAAGTTAGCATCTTCTGGCGCGATTGAAATCAATCGCATTGATGAAATGCCAACATGTGAACCATGTCTAAAGGGTAAAATGGCTAAGTTGCCATTTAAAGGAAACCCTGAGCGAGCCAAACAAACATTGAACTTAATACATACTGATGTATGTGGACCACTAAAAAAAAGTGCCCGAGGTGGCTATGACTACTTCATCACTTTCACTGACGACTATAGTCGTTATGGATATGTGTTCTTGTTGAAACACAAGTCTGAAGCCTTTGAGCGATTCAAAGAATTCAAGATGGAAGTAGAGAATCAACTTGGTCATATGATAAAGGTTCTTCATTCTGACCGAGGTGGAGAATTTCTTAGTAACGAATTTCTGAATTATCTTGTAGAGCATGGAATACTATCGCAGTGGACTCCTCCTGCAACACCGTACGAATTATGGTTTGGCAAGGCACCCTCATACGCATTCATGCGCATATGGGGATCTCCCGCTTACGTTAAAAAACTAGTGGGAGATAAATTGGAAACTAAATTCACTTTGTGCAAATTCGTGGGGTATCCGAAAAACTCAATAGGATACGAGTTCTACGATCCTACAAGACAAACTACGTTTGTCTCAAGGAACACACACTTCTTAGAGAATGATTTCTTGGTGGACAAGAAGGTAAATAACGTAGAACTGGATGAGGTCACTGAAGTTGAAAAGGCCGCAGAGGTCGATCAAGCTGACCCATCGCCACAGGCAGTGGGAGAACATGAGCATGAAAGTGCACCAGAAAGTACACCGATACTTCGTAGGTCAGAAAGACAACGTAGTGAACCCGAGAGGTACTACGGTCTGCTGCATGTGACTGGACAGTCTCTAACCGACCCAAGGACTTATGAAGAGGCTATGCTAGACATAGACTCAGAAAAGTGACGTGAAGCCATGGAATCCGATTGAACTCCATGCACTCAAACAAGGTCTGGGCCTTGGTAGATCCACCAGTGGGAGTGACTCTCGTGGGTTGCAAGTGGATCTATAAGTGAAAGCTTGGAGTGAACGGAGAGGTAATAACCTACAAGGCGCGACTAGTGGCTAAAGGATACACTCAAAGGCCAGGTATCGACTTTAAGGAGACCTTCTCGCCCGTCGCAATGCCTAAATCCATTCGAATCTTGCTGGCCATAGCTGCGTGGTATAGCTACGAGATATGGCAGATGGATATAAAGACTGCCTTTCTCAATAGGGACATTGACAAGGAGATCTACATGGAGCAACCAAAAGGATATGCATCCAAAGGAGATGAACACAAAGTGTGCAAACTCCAGAGGTCCATTTATGGACTGAAGGAAGCTTCCCGAAGTTGGAACATCCGTTTCGATGAAACGATCCAAACTTTTGGATTCATCAAAAACGTGTTCGAACCTTGCGTGTACAAGAGATCAGTGGGAGCACAGTTGAATTTTTGGTGCTTACGTTGACGACATTCTTCTCATTGGAAACAATGTAAAGGTGTTGTCCAAAACTAAAGCATGGTTATCTACACAATTCTCGATGAAGGATTTGGGAGAAGCATCCTTTGTACTAGGTATAAGGATCTACCGAGATAGATCAAAAGGACTGCTGGGCCTCTCCCAATCTCAGTACATAGATAAAATCTTGAAAAGATTTAGCATGGAAGAATCCAAGAGAGGATTACTTCCAATGAGACATGGAATTGCACTCTCTAAGTCTATGGCCCCAAAGACGCCTGAAGAGAGAAGCAATATGTCTCGAGTACCATATGCATCCGCAATAGGAAGCATAATGTATGGTATGTTATGTACTAGACCAGACGTAGCGTACGCTTTAAGCGTAACAAGTCACTACCAGTCTGATCCAGGTGAGCAGCACTGGATAGCCGTAAAGGCAATTCTGAAGTACCTGAGAAGGACTAAGGAATTGTTCTTGATATACGGTGGTGGAGAATTGAAATTGGATGGTTATACAGACTCGAGCTTCCAATGTAATGTAGACGACTTCAAGTCGATATCAGGATACGTGTCCTGCCTCAATGGTGGTGCGGTTAGCCGGAAGAGCTCCAACCAAGACAAGACTGCAGATTCAACCACCGAAGCAGAATACATTGCCGCGTGTGATGCAGCAAAGGAAGGTGTTTGGATGAGGAACTTCATCCAAGAATTGGATGTGATACCTAGCATCGCTGAGCCCATTAATATCTTCTGTGATAATAATGGGGCAATAGTGCAAGCAAAGGAGCCGAGATCTCATTAGAAGTCCAAGCACGTACAAAGACGATACCACGTGATAAGAGATATCATTGGTAGAGAAGACATTAAGATGGAGCGTGTCGACTCAGAAGATAATACTACGGACCCGCTAACGAAGCCTCTGCCTCAAAAGGCATTTGAGAAACATCTGCATAAGATGAGACTCAAAAACATAAAATACTGACTTTAGGACAAGTGGGAGATTGATAGAAATAGTGTCCTGCAAGCCAGCTGTATGGCTAGCATTTATTGTAATAAATAAGGAACTATTCAATTTCGATTAATAAATGCACTTTATTAAATGGTCATCTTTATCTTATGTAATAATTATCTACGCATAAGGATAGAAGTCCTTAGATCACAGGGCTATGGGACAACCCGTGGACTGATCTCCAAGGCCGTGATCTAGAACATATTCAAGAGTCGTAGAATCCAATCGAGATAGGACATCGTTGGATTCAGTTAGGCTCTCATTGTTGTGTATACTCCGATGAACGGACGCTGGGGTCCACGAGCGTGATTGGGATAGTCGATATACATAAGTGGGTGGCTTGTTGGGATGGAAAGCGCACTGAATACCCCAATTAGGAAATAACTCACCATGAAAGCGATAGTCGCATATCGGGGTTGAAGTTATTCCAATTTGCAATAGTATACGATGAACGATCCCTAACTACTTGAGGTGATAGGGTTTATTTGGTGCGAGAACGTTCATGCTTTGATATGAGTTCCGACTGACTGGAGATCACCAGAAGGTCTCTGTGAACTCATGTTGGGTATGGAGGAACTCGTATGCAGATTCATATCATCAACAAAGGATCCATTGACCCGACTTGATAGGTTGGGGAATTCTCCTATGAATTTATGTGAGAAATTAATTCTGATAAAATCCTTGGCCAAGGTATTTGACGACTTTATGTAAGTAGCTCATAAAGATTAAATCAAAGAGAATTTATTTCGAGACCAGAATACATAAGGTCAAGACAAAATAAAACGTAAACCGATGAAAGATCATACCCTTAAGTCTCGACTGGGAGATTGATCAATGAAGAGATTATGTCGTATATGAAAATTATAAATGAGTTAAAAGGTTCACTGAAATAATTCACCAGTGGTTGGGCTCCATGGGCTTGTGGCTGGACATCGACCGTGGAGTGTGGAAGAATTCCTAAATTGGCAGGGGTGCTAATTTTGGAATGATCAATCGACAGAGTGTTCGAATGATTTAGAGTATACGTTACTCGAATAATTAAATAATATTTAATTATAACCCACGGCCAATTATGTGGTTAACCTACGGGGGCATACACAATATACATGAAGCGAAAGCGAGGAAATGAGAACGATCGAGTTGACTGGGTCGACTGGGTCGATTATAATGAGTGGGTCGACTGGGTCGACCCAATTGGAACTAAATAGGATCCAACTGAAATTGGATCAGGATCATAAATTAAATTGGAATTTAATTTGTGAATTAATTAATTAAGTTGAATTTAATTAATTATAGAAAGGATTTAATTAAATAGACTTAGAGTCTGATTTAATTAAATGGGAGACTAGTTAATTAATTGGGCTATCTAATTATGAGATTAAATAAAGCCTGGTCAAATTAATTAACTGGGCCATGAATTAATTGGAAGACTTAGTCTTCTAGTTAAAGAGGGCTATGACCCATGTAAGAGAATAAAGTCCTAGTCCTAATAGGACTAGGTTAAGGAGATAACTATAAGTAGGTAACTTGTAGTTATTATTCTTGTCGTTTTAATGTTCATATATATACACCTAGAGTAGTATCCTGACAAGATTCCGTAAGAGGTCCTATAAAATTTTAAATTCCGCTGTGCCTAGAATTGTTTATCTTACCGAATCCCAACAATATATATATATATATATATATATATATATATTGTTATTCTTAGGGGGACTAAGGCAACCCGTTTTCCTACTTGTGATTTGTCCCTGCTTGCTAAGTATTTGTCCCTCCAATCTAATGCAGCAGTGCATCAATTTCATCCCCGTCCTCCATTTCCAGCTTTAAATAATAAAATCATAACTTATTTACCTATATTCCAAAATAATAATTACCTGAATAAATCATAAAGAGAAAGAGTAGATTACTTCATCTAGAGTTTGCTTCTCTTGGAGACGATGTTCATCAAACTAGAATACAAAATATACCAAATTCACTGCACATCTATCACAATAAATAATCGTAAGCTTCTTTAATTTCACGTCACTTCTAATCTTCAAAAAAATTTCAGTCCCATCCTACAAAAGTTAATTTTTTTTTAAATACTAGGCCGCGTATTTACACTTCGGACCGAAGAGTGCAATGGGTATATGTCCTCCTCAGTGTGTTATCTCCAGTAGGATTCGAACTTGAGTCTCGCAACTGAGAGTCGCTAGTCACTTTCACTTGGCCCAACCACCTTGGGTACAAAATCAAATTAATTAATTGTTATAAAGTGCATTTTCATTGGGAAATATACAGGATATTGAATATAAATTATTTTATGATAATGGACATATATATAAAGTTGGGTTCTCTGTAAAGTTTAGTATCTTCATTATAAAACTAGGATAGAATTAGGCATTGCCAAATCATCAAATAGAGTAAGATATAAGAAGAACCTGGTCTTTTACTTTCAACATAATGCAAGGATCAGTAACGCCGTTAACATATGACATAGCTATAGAGGGTGAAATTTTTTCTCTCCCCATGTATATTAGTGGTTGTTCTTTTTTGCTATGGACTATGTTTCTAGCGAAAAGTCCCCTCTGCTTGACTACATATATATACAAACGGTCTTTTCCGTGAAATCCGTTAGAAAAATGGCCGTGACAAATCTTTCCGATGGGTAGATCCGTTGGAAATGTTTTCGACGGGGCTCCCGTAGAAAATTTGATCTGGTCGAATTTTTTTTTTAAAATTTCGATGGTTCAACCCGTCGAAAATTTAAATAAAAAATTTTTAAAAATTTTCGACAGATTGTTCCCATCGAAAATTTGCAAAGAATAAAATTAAAAAAAAAAGTAAAAATTCATATGCAAAAAATAATAATTTTATTTATAAATTTATTTATTTTCCTTGATTTAAACCTTTATCAATTAGATCACCAAATTAATTTTTGTATAGGTTTAAATCAAGGAAAATAAATAAATTTACAAATAAAATTTTTATTTTGTCTCGACCATTTTTCCAAAGGATTTCAGCAAAAAGACCGTCAGAAAATGTCGTTTTTCTTGTAGCGCACATACTCACTCACATATAACTTTTTTGTTGTGTGTTGTATGTATATGTAGTCAAACAGATGAGACTTTTCGTTAGAAACATAGTTCATAGCAAAAAAGATCAGCCACTAATATACACGGGGAGAGAAAAAATGTAACCCTATACTGCTATACCATATGTTATCGCCGTTACTGATCCTCACATTATGTTGAAAGTAAAAGACCAGGTTCTTTTTATATTTTACTCTATATGATGTTTTGACAGTGCCAAATTCTATCCTAGTTTTATTATAAAGATACTAAACTTTACAGAAAACTCAACTTTATATTTGTGTCTATTATTTTAAAACAGTTTATATTTAAGCATCATTTTCACTTTTTATTATTTTCAATTAGAATTTCAATATCATGTATATGTTCCAATGAAAATGCACTTTATAACAACTAAATAATTTGATTTTGTACCCAAGGTGGTTGAGCCAAGTGGAAGTGAGTAGAGACTCCTAGTGGCGAGACTCAAGTTTTTCGAATCCTACTGGAGACAACACACGAAGGAGGACATATAATCTTTGCACTCATTGATCCAAAGTGCAAATACGCAGCCTAGTACATAAAAAAAAAATTAATTTTGTAGAACGGGAGTGAGTTTTTTTTTCAAGATTAGAAGAAACGTGAAATTGAAGAAGCTTACGAATATTTATTGTGACAGATGCGCAGTGAATTTGATATCTATTGTATTCTTGTTTTATGGACGTCGTCTCCAAGGGAAGCAAACTCTAGATGAGGTAATCTACTCTTTCTCTTCATAATTTATTCGGGTCATTATTATTTTGGAATATAGGTAAATAAGTTATAATTTTATTCTTTAAAGCTGGAAATAGTGGACGGGGATGAAATTGATGCACTGCTGCATCAGATCGGAGGGACAAATGCTTAACAAGCAGAGACAGATCACAAGAAGGATTGTGGGTTGTCATAGTCCCCCCAAGAATAACTTTCGGGGCCGTTTGGTAGGGTGTATGGGATTAAGATGAATTAGATTGGAGCCGGATTAAATGCCATGTTAAAATCATGTTTGGTAGATTTGATTGAATGCTTCCATATTAATTCTAAATTGATATATATTTTAATTTGTGATTTATTAATGTATAATGTTTCTCCATTTTCAAATATTTGAGAAGAATTTATGATATTTAATAATATGTTCAAAAGGAAATATGTAAATTTGAGATTATTAGTGATATTTACCTAAATCCATATTTACCCGGATTAACTAATCCACCCATGCCTGGGTGGATTATAATCTAGTCTTAATACTGGGTCATGAGGATTTAATCCATTTGACCCGGTATTAGAGCAATGCCACCAAACGTTGTATTAATCCATATTAACTAATATAATATGACCTAATACACCCTATTAGGTCCTACCAAACGGCCCCTCGTGTATATATATATATATATATATATATATATATATATATATATATATTGTTATTCTTAGGGGGACTAAGGCAACCCGTTTTCCTACTTGTGATTTGTCCCTGCTTGGTAAGTATTTGTCCCTCCAATCTAATGCAACATTGCATCAATTTCATCCCCGTCCTCCATTTCCAGCTTTAAAGAATAAAATTATAACTTATTTACCTATATTCCAAAATAATAATTACCTGAATAAATTGTGAAGAGAAAGAGTAGATTACCTCATCTAGAGTTTGCTTCTCTTGGAGACGACGTTCATCAAACTAGAATACAAAATATACCAAATTCACTGCACATCTATCACAATAAATAATCGTAAGCTTCTTTAATTTCACGTCACTTCTAATCTTGAAAAAAATTTCAGTCCCATCCTACAAAATTTAATTTTTTTTAAATACTAGGCTGCGTATTTACACTTCGGACCGAAGAGTGCAATGGGTATATGTCCTCCTCAGTGTGCTATCTCCAGTAGGATTCGAACTTGAGTCTCGCCACTGAGAGTCGCTAGTCACTTTCACTTGGCCCAAGCACCTTGGGTACAAAATCAAATTAATTAATTGTTATAAAGTGCATTTTCATTGTGAAATATACAGGATATTGAATATAAATTATTTTATGATAATGGACATATATATAAAGTTGGATTCTCTGTAAAGTTTAGTATCTTCATAATAAAACTAGGATAGAATTAGGCATTGCCAAATCATCAAATAGAGTAAGATATAAGAAGAACCTGGTCTTTCACTTTCAACATAATGTAAGGATCAGTAACGCCGTTAACATATGACATAGCTATAGAGGGTGACATTTTTTCTCTCCCCATGTATATTAGTGGTTGTTCTTTTTTGCTATGGACTATGTTTCTAGCGAAAAGTCCCCTCTGCTTGACTACATATATATACAAACGGTCTTTTCCGTGAAATCCGTTAGAAAAATGGCCGTGACAAATCTTTCCGATGGCTAGATCCGTTGGAAATGTTTTCGACGGGGCTCCCGTAGAAAATTTTGATCTGGTCGAATTTTTTCTTAAAATTTCGATGGTTGAACCCGTCGAAAATTTAAATAAAAAAATTTTAAAAATTTTCGACAGATTGTTCCCATCGAAAATTTGCAAAGAATAAAATAAAAAAAAGTAAAAATTAATATGCAAAAAATAATAATTTTATTTATAAACTTATTTATTTTCCTTGATTTAAACCTATATCAATTAAATCAACAAATTCTACAAAAGTATTAAATCACGCTTACAAAAATTAATTTGGTGATCTAATTGATAAAGGTTTAAATCAAGGAAAATAAATAAATTTACAAATAAAATTTTTATTTTGTCTCGGCCATTTTTCCAAAGGATTTCAGCAAAAATACCGTCAGAAAATGTCGTTTTTCTTGTAGCGCACATACTCACTCACATATAACTTTTTTGTTGTGTATTATATGTATATGTAGTCAAACAGATGGGACTTTTCGTTAGAAACATAGTTCATAGCAAAAAAGAACAGCCACTAATATACACGGGGAGAGAAAAAATATAACCCTATACTGCTATACCATATGTTATCGCCGTTACTGATCCTCACATTATGTTGAAAGTAAAAGACCAGGTTCTTCTTATATTTTACTCTATATGATGTTTTGACAGTGCCAAATTCTATCCTAGTTTTATTATAAAGATACTAAACTTTATAGAAAACTCAACTTTATATTTGTGTCTATTATTTTAAAATAGTTTATATTTAAGCATCATTTTCACTTTTTATTATTTTCAATTAGAGTTTCAATATCATGTATATGTTCCAATGAAAATGCACTTTATAACAACTAAATAATTTGATTTTGTACCCAAGGTGGTTGAGCCAAGTGGTAGTGAGTAGCGACTCCTAGTGGCGAGACTCAAGTTTTTCGAATCCTACTGGAGACAACATACGAAGGAGGACATATACTCTTTGCACTCATTGATCCAAAGTGTAAATACGCAGCCTAGTACATAAAAAAAAAAATAATTTTGTAGAACGGGACTGAGTTTATTTTTTCAAGATTAGAAGAGACGTGAAATTGAAGAAGCTTACGAATATTTATTGTGACAGATGCGCAGTGAATTTGATATCTATTGTATTCTTGTTTGATGGACGTCGTCTCCAAGGGAAGCAAACTCTAGATGAGGTAATCTACTCTTTCTCTTCATAATTTATTCGGGTCATTATTATTTTGGAATATAGATAAATAAGTTATAATTTTATTCTTTAAAGCTGGAAATAATTGATGGGGATGAAATTGATGCACTGCTGCATCAGATCGGAGGGACAAATGCTTAACAAGCAGAAACAGATCACAAGAAGGATTGTGGGTTGTCATAGTCCCCCCAAGAATAACTTTCGGGCCCGTTTGGTAGGGTGTATGGGATTAAGGTGAATTAGATTGGAGCCGGATTAAATGCCATGTTAAAATCATGTTTGGTAGATTTGATTGAATGCTTCCATATTAATTCTAAATTGATATAGATTTTAATTTGTGATTTATTAATGTATAATGTTTTTCCATTTTCAAATATTTTAGAAGAATTTATGATATTTAATAATATGTTCAAAAGGAAATATTTAAATTTGAGATTATTAGTGATATTTACCTAAATCCATATTTACCCGGATTAACTAATCCACCCACGCCTGGGTGGATTATAATCTAGTCTTAATACTGGGTCATGAGGATTTAATCCATTTGACCCGGTATTAGAGCAATGCCACCAAACGTTGTATTAATCCATATTAACTAATATAATATGACCTAATACACCCTATTAGGTCCTACCAAACGGCCCCTCGTGTATATATATATATATATATATTGTTATTCTTAGGGGGACTAAGGCAACCCGTTTTCCTACTTGTGATTTGTCCCTGCTTGGTAAGTATTTGTCCCTCCAATCTAATGCAGCATTGCATCAATTTCATCCCCGTCCTCCATTTCCAGCTTTAAAGAATAAAATTATAACTTATTTACCTATATTCCAAAATAATAATTACCTGAATAAATTGTGAAGAGAAAGAGTAGATTACCTCATCTAGAGTTTGCTTCTCTTGGAGACGACGTTCATCAAACTAGAATACAAAATATACCAAATTCACTGCACATCTATCACAATAAATAATCGTAAGCTTCTTTAATTTCACGTCACTTCTAATCTTGAAAAAAAATTCAGTCCCATCCTACAAAATTTAATTTTTTTTAAATACTAGGCTGCGTATTTACACTTCGGACCGAAGAGTGCAATGGGTATATTTCCTCCTCAGTGTGCTATCTCCAGTAGGATTCGAACTTGAGTCTCGCCACTGAGAGTCGCTAGTCACTTTCTCTTGGCCCAAGCACCTTGGGTACAAAATCAAATTAATTAATTGTTATAAAGTGCATTTTCATTGTGAAATATACAGGATATTGAATATAAATTATTTTATGATAATGGACATATATATAAAGTTGGATTCTCTGTAAAGTTTAGTATCTTCATAATAAAACTAGGATAGAATTAGGCATTGCCAAATCATCAAATAGAGTAAGATATAAGAAGAACCTGGTCTTTCACTTTCAACATAATGTAAGGATCAGTAACGCAGTTAACATATGACATAGCTATAGAGGGTGACATTTTTTCTCTCCCCATGTATATTAGTGGTTGTTCTTTTTTGCTATGGACTATGTTTCTAGCGAAAAGTCCCCTCTGCTTGACTACATATATATACAAACGGTCTTTTCCGTGAAATCCGTTAGAAAAATGGCCGTGACAAATCTTTCCGATGGCTAGATCCGTTGGAAATGTTTTCGACGGGGCTCCCGTAGAAAATTTTGATCTGGTCGAATTTTTTCTTAAAATTTCGATGGTTGAACCCGTCGAAAATTTAAATAAAAAAATTTTAAAAATTTTCGACAGATTGTTCCCATCGAAAATTTGCAAAGAATAAAATAAAAAAAAGTAAAAATTAATATGCAAAAAATAATAATTTTATTTATAAACTTATTTATTTTCCTTGATTTAAACCTATATCAATTAAATCAACAAATTCTACAAAAGTATTAAATCACGCTTACAAAAATTAATTTGGTGATCTAATTGATAAAGGTTTAAATCAAGGAAAATAAATAAATTTACAAATAAAATTTTTATTTTGTCTCGGCCATTTTTCCAAAGGATTTCAGCAAAAATACCGTCAGAAAATGTCGTTTTTCTTGTAGCGCACATACTCACTCACATATAACTTTTTTGTTGTGTATTATATGTATATGTAGTCAAACAGATGGGACTTTTCGTTAGAAACATAGTTCATAGCAAAAAAGAACAGCCACTAATATACACGGGGAGAGAAAAAATATAACCCTATACTGCTATACCATATGTTATCGCCGTTACTGATCCTCACATTATGTTGAAAGTAAAAGACCAGGTTCTTCTTATATTTTACTCTATATGATGTTTTGACAGTGCCAAATTCTATCCTAGTTTTATTATAAAGATACTAAACTTTATAGAAAACTCAACTTTATATTTGTGTCTATTATTTTAAAATAGTTTATATTTAAGCATCATTTTCACTTTTTATTATTTTCAATTAGAGTTTCAATATCATGTATATGTTCCAATGAAAATGCACTTTATAACAACTAAATAATTTGATTTTGTACCCAAGGTGGTTGAGCCAAGTGGTAGTGAGTAGCGACTCCTAGTGGCGAGACTCAAGTTTTTCGAATCCTACTGGAGACAACATACGAAGGAGGACATATACTCTTTGCACTCATTGATCCAAAGTGTAAATACGCAGCCTAGTACATAAAAAATAAAAATAATTTTGTAGAACGGGACTGAGTTTTTTTTTTCAAGATTAGAAGAGACGTGAAATTGAAGAAGCTTACGAATATTTATTGTGACAGATGCGCAGTGAATTTGATATCTATTGTATTCTTGTTTGATGGACGTCGTCTCCAAGGGAAGCAAACTCTAGATGAGGTAATCTACTCTTTCTCTTCATAATTTATTCGGGTGATTATTATTTTGGAATATAGATAAATAAGTTATAATTTTATTCTTTAAAGCTGGAAATAATTGATGGGGATGAAATTGATGCACTGCTGCATCAGATCGGAGGGACAAATGCTTAACAAGCAGAAACAGATCACAAGAAGGATTGTGGGTTGTCATAGTCCCCCCAAGAATAACTTTCGGGGCCGTTTGGTAGGGTGTATGGGATTAAGGTGAATTAGATTGGAGCCGGATTAAATGCCATGTTAAAATCATGTTTGGTAGATTTGATTGAATGCTTCCATATTAATTCTAAATTGATTTAGATTTTAATTTGTGATTTATTAATGTATAATGTTTTTCCATTTTCAAATATTTTAGAAGAATTTATGATATTTAATAATATGTTCAAAAGGAAATATTTAAATTTGAGATTATTAGTGATATTTACCTAAATCCATATTTACCCGGATTAACTAATCCACCCACGCCTGGGTGGATTATAATCTAGTCTTAATACTGGGTCATGAGGATTTAATCCATTTGACCCGGTATTAGAGCAATGCCACCAAACGTTGTATTAATCCATATTAACTAATATAATATGACCTAATACACCCTATTAGGTCCTACCAAACGGCCCCTCGTGTATATATATATATATATATATATATTGTTATTCTTAGGGGGACTAAGGCAACCCGTTTTCCTACTTGTGATTTGTCCCTGCTTGGTAAGTATTTGTCCCTCCAATCTAATGCAGCATTGCATCAATTTCATCCCCGTCCTCCATTTCCAGCTTTAAAGAATAAGATTATAACTTATTTACCTATATTCCAAAATAATAATTACCTGAATAAATTGTGAAGAGAAAGAGTAGATTACCTCATCTAGAGTTTGCTTCTCTTGGAGACGACGTTCATCAAACTAGAATACAAAATATACCAAATTCACTGCACATCTATCACAATAAATAATCGTAAGCTTCTTTAATTTCACGTCACTTCTAATCTTGAAAAAAATTTCAGTCCCATCCTACAAAATTTAATTTTTTTTAAATACTAGGCTGCGTATTTACACTTCGGACCGAAGAGTGCAATGGGTATATGTCCTCCTCAGTGTGCTATCTCCAGTAGGATTCGAACTTGAGTCTCGCCACTGAGAGTCGCTAGTCACTTTCACTTGGCCCAAGCACCTTGGGTACAAAATCAAATTAATTAATTGTTATAGAGTGCATTTTCATTGTGAAATATACAGGATATTGAATATAAATTATTTTATGATAATGGACATATATATAAAGTTGGATTCTCTGTAAAGTTTAGTATCTTCATAATAAAACTAGGATAGAATTAGGCATTGTCAAATCATCAAATAGAGTAAGATATAAGAAGAACCTGGTCTTTCACTTTCAACATAATGTAAGGATCAGTAACGCCGTTAACATATGACATAGCTATAGAGGGTGACATTTTTTCTCTCCCCATGTATATTAGTGGTTGTTCTTTTTTGCTATGGACTATGTTTCTAGCGAAAAGTCCCCTCTGCTTGACTACATATATATACAAACGGTCTTTTCCGTGAAATCCGTTAGAAAAATGGCCGTGACAAATCTTTCCGATGGCTAGATCCGTTGGAAATGTTTTCGACGGGGCTCCCGTAGAAAATTTTGATCTGGTCGAATTTTTTCTTAAAATTTCGATGGTTGAACCCGTAGAAAATTTAAATAAAAAAATTTTAAAAATTTTCGACAGATTGTTCCCATCGAAAATTTGCAAAGAATAAAATAAAAAAAAGTAAAAATTAATATGCAAAAAATAATAATTTTATTTATAAACTTATTTATTTTCCTTGATTTAAACCTATATCAATTAAATCAACAAATTCTACAAAAGTATTAAATCACGCTTACAAAAATTAATTTGGTGATCTAATTGATAAAGGTTTAAATCTAGGAAAATAAATAAATTTACAAATAAAATTTTTATTTTGTCTCGGCCATTTTTCCAAAGGATTTCAGCAAAAATACCGTCAGAAAATGTCGTTTTTCTTGTAGCGCACATACTCACTCACATATAACTTTTTTGTTGTGTATTATATGTATATGTAGTCAAACAGATGGGACTTTTCGTTAGAAACATAGTTCATAGCAAAAAAGAACAGCCACTAATATACACGGGGAGAGAAAAAATATAACCCTATACTGCTATACCATATGTTATCGCCGTTACTGATCCTCACATTATGTTGAAAGTAAAAGACCAGGTTCTTCTTATATTTTACTCTATATGATGTTTTGACAGTGCCAAATTTTATCCTAGTTTTATTATAAAGATACTAAACTTTATAGAAAACTCAACTTTATATTTGTGTCTATTATTTTAAAATAGTTTATATTTAAGCATCATTTTCACTTTTTATTATTTTCAATTAGAGTTTCAATATCATGTATATGTTCCAATGAAAATGCACTTTATAACAACTAAATAATTTGATTTTGTACCCAAGGTGGTTGAGCCAAGTGGTAGTGAGTAGCGACTCCTAGTGGCGAGACTCAAGTTTTTCGAATCCTACTGGAGACAACATACGAAGGAGGACATATACTCTTTGCACTCATTGATCCAAAGTGTAAATACGCAGCCTAGTACATAAAAAATAAAAATAATTTTGTAGAACGGGACTGAGTTTTTTTTTTCAAGATTAGAAGAGACGTGAAATTGAAGAAGCTTACGAATATTTATTGTGACAGATGCGCAGTGAATTTGATATCTATTGTATTCTTGTTTGATGGACGTCGTCTCCAAGGGAAACAAACTCTAGATGAGGTAATCTACTCTTTCTCTTCATAATTTATTCGGGTCATTATTATTTTGGAATATAGATAAATAAGTTATAATTTTATTCTTTAAAGCTGAAAATAATTGATGGGGATGAAATTGATGCACTGCTGCATCAGATCGGAGGGACAAATGCTTAACAAGCAGAAACAGATCACAAGAAGGATTGTGGGTTGTCATAGTCCCCCCAAGAATAACTTTCGGGGCCGTTTGGTAGGGTGTATGGGATTAAGGTGAATTAGATTGGAGCCGGATTAAATGCCATGTTAAAATCATGTTTGGTAGATTTGATTGAATGCTTCCATATTAATTCTAAATTGATATAGATTTTAATTTGTGATTTATTAATGTATAATGTTTTTCCATTTTCAAATATTTTAGAAGAATTTATGATATTTAATAATATGTTCAAAAGGAAATATTTAAATTTGAGATTATTAGTGATATTTACCTAAATCCATATTTACCCGGATTAACTAATCCACCCACGCCTGGGTGGATTATAATCTAGTCTTAATACTGGGTCATGAGGATTTAATCCATTTGACCCGGTATTAGAGCAATGCCACCAAACGTTGTATTAATCCATATTAACTAATATAATATGACCTAATACACCCTATTAGGTCCTACCAAACGGCCCCTCGTGTATATATATATATATATATATATATTGTTATTCTTAGGGGGACTAAGGCAACCCGTTTTCCTACTTGTGATTTGTCCCTGCTTGGTAAGTATTTGTCCCTCCAATCTAATGCAGCATTGCATCAATTTCATCCCCGTCCTCCATTTCCAGCTTTAAAGAATAAAATTATAACTTATTTACCTATATTCCAAAATAATAATTACCTGAATAAATTGTGAAGAGAAAGAGTAGATTACCTCATCTAGAGTTTGCTTCTCTTGGAGACGACGTTCATCAAACTAGAATACAAAATATACCAAATTCACTGCACATCTATCACAATAAATAATCGTAAGCTTCTTTAATTTCACGTCACTTCTAATCTTGAAAAAAATTTCAGTCCCATCCTACAAAATTTAATTTTTTTTAAATACTAGGCTGCGTATTTACACTTCGGACCGAAGAGTGCAATGGGTATATGTCCTCCTCAGTGTGCTATCTCCAGTAGGATTCGAACTTGAGTCTCGCCACTGAGAGTCGCTAGTCACTTTCACTTGGCCCAAGCACCTTGGGTACAAAATCAAATTAATTAATTGTTATAGAGTGCATTTTCATTGTGAAATATACAGGATATTGAATATAAATTATTTTATGATAATGGACATATATATAAAGTTGGATTCTCTGTAAAGTTTAGTATCTTCATAATAAAACTAGGATAGAATTAGGCATTGCCAAATCATCAAATAGAGTAAGATATAAGAAGAACCTGGTCTTTCACTTTCAACATAATGTAAGGATCAGTAACGCCGTTAACATATGACATAGCTATAGAGGGTGACATTTTTTCTCTCCCCATGTATATTAGTGGTTGTTCTTTTTTGCTATGGACTATGTTTCTAGCGAAAAGTCCCCTCTGCTTGACTACATATATATACAAACGGTCTTTTCCGTGAAATCCGTTAGAAAAATGGCCGTGACAAATCTTTCCGATGGCTAGATCCGTTGGAAATGTTTTCGACGGGGCTCCCGTAGAAAATTTTGATCTGGTCGAATTTTTTCTTAAAATTTCGATGGTTGAACCCGTCGAAAATTTAAATAAAAAAATTTTAAAAATTTTCGACAGATTGTTCCCATCGAAAATTTGCAAAGAATAAAATAAAAAAAAGTAAAAATTAATATGCAAAAAATAATAATTTTATTTATAAACTTATTTATTTTCCTTGATTTAAACCTATATCAATTAAATCAACAAATTCTACAAAAGTATTAAATCACGCTTACAAAAATTAATTTGGTGATCTAATTGATAAAGGTTTAAATCTAGGAAAATAAATAAATTTACAAATAAAATTTTTATTTTGTCTCGGCCATTTTTCCAAAGGATTTCAGCAAAAATACCGTCAGAAAATGTCGTTTTTCTTGTAGCGCACATACTCACTCACATATAACTTTTTTGTTGTGTATTATATGTATATGTAGTCAAACAGATGGGACTTTTCGTTAGAAACATAGTTCATAGCAAAAAAGAACAGCCACTAATATACACGGGGAGAGAAAAAATATAACCCTATACTGCTATACCATATGTTATCGCCGTTACTGATCCTCACATTATGTTGAAAGTAAAAGACCAGGTTCTTCTTATATTTTACTCTATATGATGTTTTGACAGTGCCAAATTTTATCCTAGTTTTATTATAAAGATACTAAACTTTATAGAAAACTCAACTTTATATTTGTGTCTATTATTTTAAAATAGTTTATATTTAAGCATCATTTTCACTTTTTATTATTTTCAATTAGAGTTTCAATATCATGTATATGTTCCAATGAAAATGCACTTTATAACAACTAAATAATTTGATTTTGTACCCAAGGTGGTTGAGCCAAGTGGTAGTGAGTAGCGACTCCTAGTGGCGAGACTCAAGTTTTTCGAATCCTACTGGAGACAACATACGAAGGAGGACATATACTCTTTGCACTCATTGATCCAAAGTGTAAATACGCAGCCTAGTACATAAAAAATAAAAATAATTTTGTAGAACGGGACTGAGTTTTTTTTTTCAAGATTAGAAGAGACGTGAAATTGAAGAAGCTTACGAATATTTATTGTGACAGATGCGCAGTGAATTTGATATCTATTGTATTCTTGTTTGATGGACGTCGTCTCCAAGGGAAACAAACTCTAGATGAGGTAATCTACTCTTTCTCTTCATAATTTATTCGGGTCATTATTATTTTGGAATATAGATAAATAAGTTATAATTTTATTCTTTAAAGCTGAAAATAATTGATGGGGATGAAATTGATGCACTGCTGCATCAGATCGGAGGGACAAATGCTTAACAAGCAGAAACAGATCACAAGAAGGATTGTGGGTTGTCATAGTCCCCCCAAGAATAACTTTCGGGGCCGTTTGGTAGGGTGTATGGGATTAAGGTGAATTAGATTGGAGCCGGATTAAATGCCATGTTAAAATCATGTTTGGTAGATTTGATTGAATGCTTCCATATTAATTCTAAATTGATATAGATTTTAATTTGTGATTTATTAATGTATAATGTTTTTCCATTTTCAAATATTTTAGAAGAATTTATGATATTTAATAATATGTTCAAAAGGAAATATTTAAATTTGAGATTATTAGTGATATTTACCTAAATCCATATTTACCCGGATTAACTAATCCACCCACGCCTGGGTGGATTATAATCTAGTCTTAATACTGGGTCATGAGGATTTAATCCATTTGACCCGGTATTAGAGCAATGCCACCAAACGTTGTATTAATCCATATTAACTAATATAATATGACCTAATACACCCTATTAGGTCCTACCAAACGGCCCCTCGTGTATATATATATATATATATATATTGTTATTCTTAGGGGGACTAAGGCAACCCGTTTTCCTACTTGTGATTTGTCCCTGCTTGGTAAGTATTTGTCCCTCCAATCTAATGCAGCATTGCATCAATTTCATTCCCGTCCTCCATTTCCAGCTTTAAAGAATAAAATTATAACTTATTTACCTATATTCCAAAATAATAATTACCTGAATAAATTGGGAAGAGAATGAGTAGATTACCTCATCTAGAGTTTGCTTCTCTTGGAGACGACGTTCATCAAACTAGAATACAAAATATACCAAATTCACTGCACATCTATCACAATAAATAATCGTAAGCTTCTTTAATTTCACGTCACTTCTAATCTTGAAAAAAATTTCAGTCCCATCCTACAAAATTTAATTTTTTTTAAATACTAGGCTGCGTATTTACACTTCGGACCGAAGAGTGCAATGGGTATATGTCCTCCTCAGTGTGCTATCTCCAGTAGGATTCGAACTTGAGTCTCGCCACTGAGAGTCGCTAGTCACTTTCACTTGGCCCAAGCACCTTGGGTACAAAATCAAATTAATTAATTGTTATAAAGTGCATTTTCATTGTGAAATATACAGGATATTGAATATAAATTATTTTATGGTAATGGACATATATATAAAGTTGGATTCTCTGTAAAGTTTAGTATTTTCATAATAAAACTAGGATAGAATTAGGCATTGCCAAATCATCAAATAGAGTAAGATATAAGAAGAACCTGGTCTTTCACTTTCAACATAATGTAAGGATCAGTAACGCCGTTAACATATGACATAGCTATAGAGGGTGACATTTTTTCTCTCCCCATGTATATTAGTGGTTGTTCTTTTTTGCTATGGACTATGTTTCTAGCGAAAAGTCCCCTCTGCTTGACTACATATATATACAAACGGTCTTTTCCGTGAAATCCGTTAGAAAAATGGCCGTGACAAATCTTTCCGATGGCTAGATCCGTTGGAAATGTTTTCGACGGGGCTCCCGTAGAAAATTTTGATCTGGTCGAATTTTTTCTTAAAATTTCGATGGTTGAACCCGTCGAAAATTTAAATAAAAAAATTTTAAAAATTTTCGACAGATTGTTCCCATCGAAAATTTGCAAAGAATAAAATAAAAAAAAGTAAAAATTAATATGCAAAAAATAATAATTTTATTTATAAACTTATTTATTTTCCTTGATTTAAACCTATATCAATTAAATCAACAAATTCTACAAAAGTATTAAATCACGCTTACAAAAATTAATTTGGTGATCTAATTGATAAAGGTTTAAATCAAGGAAAATAAATAAATTTACAAATAAAATTTTTATTTTGTCTCGGCCATTTTTCCAAAGGATTTCAGCAAAAATACCGTCAGAAAATGTCGTTTTTCTTGCAGCGCACATACTCACTCACATATAACTTTTTTGTTGTGTATTATATGTATATGTAGTCAAACAGATGGGACTTTTCGTTAGAAACATAGTTCATAGCAAAAAAGAACAGCCACTAATATACACGGGGAGAGAAAAAATATAACCCTATACTGCTATACAATATGTTATCGCCGTTACTGATCCTCACATTATGTTGAAAGTAAAAGACCAGGTTCTTCTTATATTTTACTCTATATGATGTTTTGACAGTGCCAAATTCTATCCTAGTTTTATTATAAAGATACTAAACTTTATAGAAAACTCAACTTTATATTTGTGTCTATTATTTTAAAATAGTTTATATTTAAGCATCATTTTCACTTTTTATTATTTTCAATTAGAGTTTCAATATCATGTATATGTTCCAATGAAAATGCACTTTATAACAACTAAATAATTTGATTTTGTACCCAAGGTGGTTGAGCCAAGTGGTAGTGAGTAGCGACTCCTAGTGGCGAGACTCAAGTTTTTCGAATCCTACTGGAGACAACATACGAAGGAGGACATATACTCTTTGCACTCATTGATCCAAAGTGTAAATACGCAGCCTAGTACATAAAAAATAAAAATAATTTTGTAGAACGGGACTGAGTTTATTTTTTCAAGATTAGAAGAGACGTGAAATTGAAGAAGCTTACGAATATTTATTGTGACAGATGCGCAGTGAATTTGATATCTATTGTATTCTTGTTTGATGGACGTCGTCTCCAAGGGAAGCAAACTCTAGATGAGGTAATCTACTCTTTCTCTTCATAATTTATTCGGGTCATTATTATTTTGGAATATAGATAAATAAGTTATAATTTTATTCTTTAAAGCTGGAAATAATTGATGGGGATGAAATTGATGCACTGCTGCATCAGATCGGAGGGACAAATGCTTAACAAGCAGAAACAGATCACAAGAAGGATTGTGGGTTGTCATAGTCCCCCCAAGAATAACTTTCGGGGCCGTTTGGTAGGGTGTATGGGATTAAGGTGAATTAGATTGGAGCCGGATTAAATGCCATGTTAAAATCATGTTTGGTAGATTTGATTGAATGCTTCCATATTAATTCTAAATTGATATAGATTTTAATTTGTGATTTATTAATGTATAATGTTTTTCCATTTTCAAATATTTTAGAAGAATTTATGATATTTAATAATATGTTCAAAAGGAAATATTTAAATTTGAGATTATTAGTGATATTTACCTAAATCCATATTTACCCGGATTAACTAATCCACCCACGCCTGGGTGGATTATAATCTAGTCTTAATACTGGGTCATGAGGATTTAATCCATTTGACCCGGTATTAGAGCAATGCCACCAAACGTTGTATTAATCCATATTAACTAATATAATATGACCTAAAACGGCCCCTCGTGTATATATATATATATATATATACTTATAATTTTGCGCGGCTGAAGGTTCAATAGTGTAATAATTGATGTTTGATCTGTTATGTCATTTTATTATTAATACATTATTTTCATGTCAAAACCTAGCTCACACTTTCTTGTCCGAGTATTAATACTTATGATTAAAAGTTAATTTTGTACTCACTTGACCATTATGACTTAATAATTACCCCCTCTGTACCAAATTATTAATATTTTGAAATTAATAATAATAATAAGGAATTTTTGCACATCACCCTAAAAACAAGTTTCATTTTTGCACTTTCCCCCTTATAATTAAAAAACATGACGGTGCCCCCTAAAATTAGACAAATGAGTGCACTTTGCACCCTGATCATTTTTGAGTAATTTTCAAAGGAGAAAAACGTCAATCAGGGGATTTTGTGCAATAACAAAAAAAAATTTAGAGGGTTATGTGCACACAATTTAAAATATCTAAATGTGACTTGTAATTTGAAAAAAAAAATATTTGGTTAAATTTATGTATGAAAATTCAAATAGTTTTTTTAACAATATTTTCTTTAGTTCTAAATATTTATTTATTTATTTACAAATAAATCATCTCTATATTAAAAATATTTTAATGAAATCAAATAAATTTGAAAGTGAAAGAATTAAAATAAAAAAATATGTGATAAGCCTAAAATTAAATTACGATGTGAATATCAAGGTAAGGAATTCTATGAAAATGTGCTTTGAAATGTTATTATACTAGTAATTTGAATTAATAATATTTTGTGCACTTAATTAGCCCTTTAAAAGATTAAAATTATTGCACTCAACCCCAAATTTACATTTCTATCCTTTGAAATCCAACAAATTATTGTCCAGGGGGCAAAGTGCACTCATTTATCAGCTTATAGGGGGTACTATCATGTTTTTTCAATAATAGGGGGGAATGTGCGAAAATAAAATTTTTCTAGAGGGTAACATGCAAAAATTCCTAATAATAATAGTAGGTCCCCTTTGTCGTCAAAGATAGTGTGTATTGCGCCCCTCCATTTCCAGTAATTACACATCTACAACACAAATGATTAGTAAATATCAAAATAGTCCCAAAAAATTGAGTTGTAAAGTAGAGCTGGGCGTTCGGGTCAGATTTTTTGGGACCCGTTCCGTCCCAATTGAGTATTTTCCGTTTGGGATAGAAAAACGAGTTTGTTGATATTTTGGGTTCGGATACCCGAACTCGAAATATATTTTCGGATTGAATTTCGGGTATCATGTTTACACCCGAACTGATATTTCGGGACCCGTTCGGGTATTGAATAAAAATAAAATTTCCCCAAATTTTATTATATTTATGTCTATTGTAACTTTTAATTTGATTATGATTATTTTTATGTTTGGAGTTTGATTGTAATATTGTTGAATGTTGAAAACTTAAGAATTATATGTTGTGTAGTTTAAGAATCCTTGATTGTAAAATTACTGAAAATTTGAGACTTATGTGTTGTATTTGTTTTGAAGTTATTGTATAAAACTTAGTTTTTTAACAATTATATATATATATATATATATATATATATATAAAACAAAGGTAAAAAAAGGTAAAATTTTGGGCAACCACAACCCGAAATATCAGAGAATTCCGGGTACCGTCAGATCTGATCGGATTTTAAGTGTTAAAATTTAATACCCGCCACATCAGGTACCCGATATACGCAAAACACTAAATAGTAAATACCGACCCTAGCCCAGCCCTAATATTGTAAAGAGTCGAAGAACTATAATTGCTACAATAATTAGTTAAAAAGGAATTGAAAAACAAAGCACTCATCTCAAAATATTAGGAACACTAATTTCAAATTGAAGCCGGAAATTAAATGATCAACAAACCTCAAGAATAAGAATACGTATCCAGCACTTCCTTCAATGTTTAGCAGTCCCGTAAATATTGCTTCCCCATTATGCAAATATAGTGTACGTATCACAATTTCAAATGAATAAAAGTAATGTATTTTATATAGATCATTAGTTCTAACTTCTTTTTAGTTGAAGAGTGTAATTTGATGTTAGAGGTGAGAAGAGAATAGAAGAGAAGAGGAGGGAAGAAGATGTTTTTGCTTTGGGTTTGTTCCTGGTGCCTTGGATATGTAACTAGGTAGCGTATGATGTAGAAACCCCCCCCCCCCCCCCCAATCCAAAAGAGAGAGAGAAAAAAGAATCTTTGTATCGGAAAATTATGTGAGGTCACTTCACTGAAATTATGACATTGTATCGGAATCAAATCTTTGTGACATTACTTCACTGTAAAAATTGCAGTAATTAAGTTGTGTAGCCATGTGAAATTGATTTACGATTTATGTCATTTAGTTAGAACATTTCAAATAAAAGTAATAAATGAGAATCAAATATTATGTTTATAGTGTAAACGATTCTTAGAAATATGTTTAAACTGTCAATATATTAAAGTTTCAGAGAAATTATTCATAATTATGGGTCTCTTTGTTTGTATTTGAGAAAGTAGTTTGGAACAGTAGTGAAGGTTTGTGAAATAATTTCGATTGACATATTTTTGATTGTTTTGGTTTTTGAGATAGTGGTTTGAGAAATAAAGTAGGTATATGTTATTTTTGGAAGAGTTAGATTGTAGGTGTAATACTTTATGTCAAATCATGTTTGTTATGTGAGATAACGTGAGTAAGAGATATGTTACTCCATGTCAAATCAATATAGAGTTTGTATAGGTTTTGTTTAGAGATAAAAAAATTATTGTTTGTTTGACTTTTGAAAAAATAGTTTGAGAAAATTAAGAGATGAAAAATTTATTTTAGAAAATAGAAATTATATTTGTTTAACATTTCTCAAACACAATTTTTTTTGAGAAACACCAAACAAGCAGGTCCTACAAGTTTCTTATCAAAATGTTTGATTTATTTGAAACAATACTTAAGCTTTACTTAATACAAATAAACAAAGTACATATTTTCTTAAAGAAAATGTGAATTATATTACATTACAAGAAATTGAGATTAAATGACAAAAAAAATTAAGTGATAATGTGAAAGTTATCACTTTTTTATGCATTTAGTGATAAAAATATTAATGTTGTCATAATAATAATGGTGACAAGTGCAATAGTGACATAATATGTTTCAAAGTTGTCACTAATAGCTATTAATGACAAATATATGGTGATTTAAGTTGTCATTATTAACAATTAACGACACCTTTTTAGTAACAACCTAGTGACAATATTTACTATAGTTTAGTGACAATTTTTTGGTTGTCACTTTTGAGGTATCGCTAAATGCCAATAGTGATAATTTTTTTACAATTATTGTTACTCGTATGTTTATGAAAACTATTTTAATGACAATATTTGAGTTCTTGTCATTTAATATCTATAAGAAATGATAACTAATTCAACTAATAACATTACACTCCATATTTTGGAGAATATTGCATCTTGGATTTTTTCTTTTTATTTTCCTTGCATAAGTTTTGATTGATTCCTTCCAAGGAATGTAATCCAAGGGGAACATATAATATAATTTTAATGAAACCCATGTCATGAAATGAAAGCCATATGCCTTTATCCAATAATATTTTTTGGGTAAATACCACTTTTGGTCCCTCTTATCATTAACTTTTTACAGAGTGGTCCCTCTTATGTTTTTTTTCCCACTTTAGTCCCTACTATGAATTATTTATTTCACTTTAGTCCCTACTATGAATTATGTGTTTCACTTTAGTCCTTATCAGATGGTTCTGATAACACGTGACATGGATATGAATATTTTTTAGGGCATTTTTGTCCGTTCACTATTGAGACTATTTGAGATATTGTTTAATTGGTGAGCAATTTTGGTGTTTGAAAAAGATTTTAGGAAAAAACTTTAGTTTAGAACGAAATGTACGATTAAGTTGAATTGGAATGAAAGCCTAGTTTGGAAGAGATTATATATTTAGTTTTTTTTGGAAAGACGAAATATCCATGTTAGTTTACTTGAAATGACAAAATTGCCCTCATGAGCATATCAAATGTTATCGGAATCGCCTTGGACCATTTGAAAAAGACTAAAGTGAAACAAATAATTCATAGTAGGGACTAAAGTGGGAAAAAAAACATAAGAGGGACCACTCTGTAAAAAGTTAATGATAAGAGGGACCAAAAGTGGTGTTTACCCATATTTTTTTTTCCTTTTTTTGGTATCTTTTACTCAATCAGATAGCAGTATTTATTTTTAAATTAATATTTATGCTCAAAAAATTTGAATTTTAGCCACAAAATAGTCAATGACAAAGTGACAGGAATTTAAATTTTGTTACTGAAATGATGTATATAAATACACTAGCGATAAGAAAAGTGAAAAAGTTATGACTATTGACATTTAGTGATACCCAAATGTGACAACTAAAAAATTATCACTAAATTATAGTGATAATATTTATTTTCACTAAGTTTATATTTGTGATAAATGCACATCTAACAAATATGCATGGTGAATCGGGTTGTATTTTGTTGAATAAAATGTATTTAGATGTATATTTAGAAACTTTGGAAAGTCCACTTTTGACGAACTTATGTACAGGGGAATATTTTGAACTTACATGACCAATGAATCATGCATTTTAATGTTTTTGTTGAATTTTTAGTATTATTTGGTAGACTAGTTTACTTTATTAAGAGAAATTCGGAAGGCATTATAAAGATTCTGAGATGTGTTTTTTGCGTATAAATTACTTTGTTAAATTACAATAACATTATTTTACAATAACACTCATATTTTACCGAAAAAATTGACAGTTACCCCATATTTTATTTTATTTTATCCAAAAGAGGTAAAACAATGCCTATGATTTTACAAGTGTTTGAAGGACGTCTGGTGGCTCTTCAAACCAATGCAAACCTTCACCCAAATCATGATCAAGTTTTGCCAGAGCATCTGCAACCGAATTAGCCGATCTTCTAATGTGTCGAAGGACCACATTTCATGGTTTAGCAATCAAATTCCTGCAGTCCTCTAAGATGAACTTCAATGGGTGGTCCCTTGTGTCAGTCTTCTTGATAAGGTTGTAAATGACTTCAGGACCTTATCTTAAGTGCCACTTGAACAATGTACGAAAATATTTTAGTAAATGCAACTAGTGAGTGTGTGAAATCCCTAAGACCCCTAACACTTATCTATAGTGTGTTCATGAGACCTTAATGGTCAAAAACATTAAGAGCCATATAATGACACATTAAGGGGAATTATTTTACTTTATTTCACAATCAATTTTGATTGTTACAAAATTTATTTTATTTGATGTTTTAAAAACTAAACTTTGAAAGAGGCAACAACTCTACATGTTCACTTATAAAATTAAAATTTACCGGTTATGAATTTGGAAGTAATTGGTGAGGGAAACTAGCAAAAAAATCATTTTTGGCACTACAGAACTAAGTTTTTTTCAATTTTGGTATCAATTATAACTAGCGTTTTCAACTTTGACACTTCAGTGTCAAAGAAGTGCCAAAATTGGAAATTCCGGTCCGAATTGGTACACAAATTAGTACCATGATATTAAAATTGAAAAACGCCTAGTTGTATAGTGCCAAAAATAAATTTTTGCTTAACATAATCCATCAACTAAAGTTAGCATAATACCCCTATAATCCAAGTAATTATAGGATCACAAGAATTGTCCCAGATTTCTTTTACAAAACAAAAAAATAAATGTCTCTTGCATTATAAGTCATCGTCAACCAAAAAGTTCTACAAAAGCAAGATTCGTATCAATTGAGTGCTCGTTACCACTTAGTTCCCAATCAATTTCTTACATCGTGGTGCAACCATTCCGCCATTTATTTGCTGCTGTAAATAATTCAAAATGATGAGACATCTACAAGAATAAGCATTTCAAATTATGTCTACAATATGGTAACTCGAAACAGTTAAACACAAATTGGCATGCATGGATCAAAATTTCGGTTCAAATGTATGTTTCGGTTAGTCAAATATTGAAAACTTTTCGAGACTATTCGAAAATGTTTCGGAAACACTGAGAAAAATTTGTAAAAAAAGTTACTAAATTTAGGAAAATAACAGAGTTTAAGGCAAATAAATAGTTTCGGAATTACATCTTGTTTTCGTTTCGCCTGATTCCAAAACGAAAACTTTTCGATATTTTCGATGGGAAAGATGGAAATTTTGATCCATGTTGGCATGTACGTATCAATTTCACAGCATATAGGTCTGTTTATTTGGTGTTTGGGAAAGTAGTTTGGGAGAGTAGTTGATGTTTGTGAAATAATCTCGATTGCGTACTATTGTTTATTTGGGTTCTGAGTGAGTGGTTTGAAAAATAAAGTAGGTGTAGGTCTTTATTTTTGGAAGAGTGAGATTGTTGATATAAGATGTGTAAGACTTTATGTCAGATCATATTTATTATGTGAGATAAATTGTGTAAGAAATATGTTACTTTATGTCAAATCTGAGTAGAGTTTGTATAGGTTTTGTTTAAAAACAAAAAGATTGGTGTTTGTTTGGCTTTTAATATAGTTTGAGAAAATTAAGAGATGAAAAAATTATTTCAGAAAGTAGAAACCATGTTTGTTTGACAATTCTGAAACACAATTTTTTTTGAAAAAATACCAAACAAACATGCCCATACCACCGTGAATAAAAAGTAGACATACTATTCAAGAATGCAATTTTAAGCCGAAAGAAAGGTCAACTATCACTACAAGAAAAATAGATTTTAGTGATATAATATTAAGTGATATTGTTGAAATTGTCATTTATACATTTATTTACTTACCAAAATATTAGTTTTGTCACAATTATAATAGTGACAAGTATAATAGTGACAAAATATAATTTTAAATTGTCACTAATGGCTATTAGTGACAAGTGTGTGGAACTTAAAGTGTCACTATTAACATTAATAATTAGTGACACCCTTTTAAGTGACAATAAATAGTCACTGTAACTTTCGGGTATAACTAAATATTAATAGTGACAATTTTTTCACATTATTTGTCACTAGTGTGTATATATACATGATAATATTTTTAAATTCTTGTCATTTTGTCATTTACTATTTTATCACTATGTTTAAATTTTTAATAGTGAATGTATTTTGATCGGGACATTGGTCATTGTTCTTATGCATATTCAATAAATGGTATGCAAAATGTACGTAAGAAATCATGTGTTTAATGATAACATAGAACAGTATAATCAACTTTCAGCTACGTTACATTTAAATTTAGTAATTTATTCAGTTTTAATATCGTCTTTAAGAATTGATATTTCTAACTAGGACTACAATCGTGTAGGTAAACCAGACCTTTTGCAACTCCTTTCATTACTTTCAATCTCGTGGGCCCGTTAGCATCGAACATTTAGAAAAAAGTCAACAATAAATTTGAATTACAATTAATGGTCAAATGTTCAATAATGACGTGGCATTGAAATTTATAAAAAATAAACATATGTTAAATTATATACTAACCCTTTAATTAATATGTTTAAAAGGACTCTATAATCTCTTATTAATTGCAGATCTCTTTCCAAAAATTAAAATCAAGGGAATTACACTTTCCACACTGAATTTTTGCCCACTTTATACATTTCGTACCAAACTTTCAAAAAGACACATTTCGTACAAAAGTTGGACAATGTTTTTTACATTTCATTCGGCCGTTAGTTTTTGGATGAAAAAGGTCACGTGTCCGTTTAAGTCACCATTTTTATCTCTTCAGTGTATATTTGCAATTGGGCAAAAAATACCTAAAAAGGTAATTGTGAAGAGGTAATTGCAATTCTTGCCGCCACCAATTCCTCTCTCTTCACCTCCGGCATCACAACCACCGCCCAACTCTTCCCCACCTGATGAAAACAGATCTTTATATGAGCGAAGTAGTTGGACTTGTAAGAAGTATTGAGACTAACTTTGAAAAATCATGTGAAAGGCACAGGTATATTTTCCTTCGAACAAAAATTAAATAAAATTATTTGGGGCGGTAAAGTGCTTAATTGTACATTGGGAGGTAAAGTGCCACAATATGTAACTTTGGGGGATAAGATTTTTGTCAATTTTTTAAAATGAATTTCCATAAATCTTATGGAAGTTTTTGTCAAATTTTTTTTTTAAAAAAAAATAGGGGGTTTATTGCAAAATTTTAAAGCTACGCGGGGTTATTGATAATCTTTTAAGTTAAGGGGACATTTTTTCATGATTTGATGGGGTAAAATTATAATTTCGAATTGAGAGGGATATTTTTCGGTAATAATAAAAAAGTACAGGGCTAATAAAAATAAACAAAACTTTTTTTTTCAGTTAGGCTCTTAATTTCACTCATTAAAAAGGATAAATTAGTCTTGAAGAAAATAAATTATTTTTTACTTAAATTTTAAGGGGACACATGCCACCAAGATAAATGATATCTGATCATATACTCTTCATCCCTCAAAATCTCATTTTAGACGGACCGATGAAACATATATCTCAAAAGAAAAATTTATCGTAGAGTTTGCAACTTTATTAGAGTAAATACTCCTGTCTAGCATATCACAAGTTTTAGGCATCATTTTATTTCATTTCACATTTTACAAAGTTCAATCTAGATAATTATATAGTTGAATTCCTTCTTAAATTTAAATTTCTTATACACCAATGTTTGCCTCATCTTGAAAATTAAAAATAGCAGTTTTCCCAAGCCAAATTCAGTCAAAGAACATAAAACTTTCCCCTAACAATCAAATAATATTTCAACTATGTTTGGTGGGGTGCACCAGACCAAGGCAATAATGTAACACCAAAGCGACGCCCGAGAATCCAAGCAGCAAGCTATTTTTATTGAATCTCCTCCTAAAAAAATTAATTTAATATCGTGTAAGTTAAAATGATATGGACAAATAGTACATTTAATCTTAGCCAAAAGGCCAAGAAAGGTATGCTTAATTCAATTCTTAATTTCTCTTTTTGTATGTCTTTTGTCTATTTCCATTTACTTTGTCTTTTTGTATGAACTAGTTAGGCCGTGTTTGGTTTTCAAGAGATGGAATATTGAAGAGATATCCCGTTTAATTGGGCCAGTTTTGCAACTTGAAATTGGTCTAGCTTAAATTGGGTGTTAATTGGGTTATTTTTCTTGGGCCAGAGATAATTACGAATTTGATAATATGATTCGTTAGAAACTAAGATGCTCAATGTGATAAAATGACATATTTGCCCCTACATTATACTACACAAAAATCAGCATATATATATGATATTTAATTTGGATGTTGAGATTGTTATTGTCTTATGATTGAATAGACGTTATCAAACTTGATTCAAGAATGATTTTTTTTTTTATAATCCAGGTGTCCCTGGACTCTCAGAACATTTGCCCTAGAACCCTGAAGGATGTGTCTCCATCAAGTCTCGGGATCCCACCATACTGCTATACACTCTGCACACAAAGGGGTCTTCACCACAAATGACCCTTAGACAGGACCGGGAAGAAGTGGTCGGACCAGGTCAAGGTTTACTCGAAATTGACACCATTAAATTTTCCAAAGTTTATAGAGCAAAAGACAAAAACATCCCCTATGCTTTATCTAACTCTCAAAAACTCCCCTGTGTTATTTTAATTATCAAAAAATCCCCTTGTGTTTGATTTTAAATACCACACTCGACCCAAGTAGTATATACTTATAATTTTATTTTTGACTTTTGGTGGAATGAATGTGTTTTTTTTTTTTTAATTTATATATTATTTTTGAAAAAATAAGTATATACTACTTGAGTCGAGTGTAGTATATAAAATCAACACAGATGCATTTTGGGGATTTAAAATGACACATAAGGAATTTTTTGGGAGTTAAACAAAGCATAGAGGTGTTTTTGTCTTTTGATATCAGGAGTAAAATTATCATATTAAAAGCAAAATGTGAACAAATATTTGCAATGTTCGCGTTTGAAACACAATCTCTTTTTCGGGGGTGTATTTGACACTTATTTAAAATCATAGAGAATTTTTTGGGAGTTAAAATAACACAAGGAGGTTTTTAGAAGTTAGACAAAATATAAGAGATGTTTTTGTCTTTTGTTCAAATTTATAATCTAAACTTGTCCCAATAAAATCTCTACCCCTCAAACTGCATGATTGGCGGATGACCTGTGGAATGTTTGAGAGTCGGCTTGGCTCATATAGTTTTTCTCTAAGTATTTTTCTCAAGCAGATCACTTTCATCTTTTTCGGGGAATTATCAAATTAGTTTCTATTTTTTATCAATGGAAACAAAAATAAGATATATTTTTAAAATTTTATATTTGTCTTGAAAATTTCTGATTCTCTTAATTTAGTAATTTTTTAGTTTTTCTTTCTAATTTTTTCCAAACATTTCCAAAAATGTATAGAAAAATTTTCAATATCCAGCTGATCGAAATATACATCGAAAAAGAAATTTTGATCTGTGTAAACATTATATCTAGATAGTAGAACAAATACTTGGATTGTGTTGTTTTTTTCCTTCAAATTCTAGAGTTTTTTATATTTATTTGATTTTCTGACCTCTTTTCCTCATAAAAGTTCGAGATCCAATTATAACCTTTAACAATTTTGTTACATGTAAGGTTTGTTTAGTGAATGATTTACAAAACAAAAGATTAATAAAATAATGATATAGTTTTAAGAATGTTATATTGTGACTAGAGAAATCTCCAATTTACCCCCTAACTCTTTTTCGGCCACTTTTCCGGTTAAAGAATTCAGGGAAAAATAACAATACAAAAGTTCATGATGAAAAGTGCAATAAAGATGTATGTTCAAGAGGGAAAATGCAACGTTGATTTAAGTTGAAGGGGCAAAACTCAATTTTTGCAACTAGTTATATTTCAATTTTATGTTGCTCTTTTCCTCTCTGAACTATTTGACCGGAAATGTGATCGAAAATTAGTTCAAAGAATGCAACACTAATGTAAGTTTAGTGTGGATAGTGCAAATAAGTGAAGTTCCGGAAAAAAAAAATGCAACTTAACTACAAGTTTAGCAGAAAAAAATGCAACTTAACACTGTTTGTTTGGCGTTTCCCAAAAAAAATTCGTGTTTGGGAAATGCCAAACAAACATGTTTTCTATTTTCTGAAATAAAAATTTCATCTCTCAATTTTCTCAAACTAGATACAGTTTTCTCACTTAATGTAAGTTTCTGAGAAAAGAAGCCTCTAAAGACCATCATTTGAATTAGGGTGAAATACAGTTTTCTCCCTTAAAGTATTGGAGTGTATCAGTTACCCCCTTAAAGTATTGGATGTTGAGTTTTGTAATTCTCAAGTGTATCAAAATTTATTTCATTACAACTAAAACAAAAATGTCTCGACCAACTAGGCAACTATGAAGACACTAATATTAAACCAGAGAAATATAAACTTATGCAAATATATCAAGTTGTATTGATCTCTACGGCTTCTTGCTAACATATCAAGTTGATTAAAACATGGAATCATACCTTACGTTATCATAATTCGTAATAGATGGTGCAAACAATTCAATTTTGCTTTAACCAAGACGTCTTTGTAGCTTCCTTTCGATCCATTTGAATTCGCTTGCTAACATAGAGGGGGTGATGACCAATTAGTCCATGATGTGATTTCAAACAACAGATGTAACGGAGCAAACAAAGAAAAGGTGTTGCAATAATTCATCGAAACGCTCGAATTGTTGAAGTGCTTCTCCTTCATTTAGAATTACATTCTAATACTAAGTCCTAGTACTCACCATGATCAATAACAACTTAAAAAAAAAAAAAAAATCAATAGAAATATGTATTTCCATGTGGAAGTCTTGCTTGCATATTGGATGACTAAAACAAACTAAATTACATACACGTGTTCTCTAATTACAGTAAAAGAATTGAAATTAAAACAGTTGCAGGAAAAATATTTTTACATAAGTTTAGTACTACAATTTGGGGCCACATGTAAAATTTGAACTAAGATTTGTTGGGTTATACCAAGCCTAGGCAATAGTACAACACCTTAGCGACGCCCGAGAGCTCAAGTAGCAAGTTACTTTGATAGAATTTTCCCCTAAAAAAATTAATTTAATATCGTGTGAGTCAATGTATCTCATATCAGCTATTAAACTGATGAAAAAATATATTACACTGGATCTTAGCCAAAAGGCCGAGAAAGGTGTGATATATTTACTTCTTTCATTTCTCTTTTTTATGTTTACTATCTATTTGCATTTACTATGTGTTTTCAATGTGAGAATGAACATCGTTAACATTATGAGATGACAAACTCGAAGAACAATCATTATTATTGTCCCTTGTAGATATCCATCAAATTTATATCCAAATTTATTACAAATTTAGCAGCAATTGAACTATTCAATCTGGAGTTAAAAATTGCAGATTTCCTAGCTACCATTGTATATTAGAGGTGTAATTGAGGCGAGTGGTGTCAAACGATACACTGTTCAAGCTTATTATGAATTTTATCGAGCATGAAATTTTATATTTGAGCTATTTGTGATAGTTAAACTAGCCGATCGAGCTCAAATGAGCTCTTATCGAATGAGCGCGAGCCAAGTATCGAGTAACTTCATATTTTACATATGTTTTACCAATTTTTAGCTTATAGAGTTGAGCTCGAGCTGGGTAGCTGGGCTTTAAAAGTTATTGAACGAAAAATTACGTTCAAACTTCTTTAATTTGTGTAATGAACCGAACTTAAATGAACTATTATCAAACGAGCTAGTGTCACGTATCGAATATTGGATTTGATTTCAGACATATTGATAATGGAACAAAGTTGTCATGGTCTCTCTGTTAGCATATGTCCTCTTTGCTACAAGTCTAGAAACTGCATAACTATTTTTGTTTTTATTGATTCTTTATATATGATGAATGATGTAATACTTAAAATCTTAATTTCCAAAACATGATATGTTTTATATTTATATTAATAATAATAAGAAGAAGACTTAAAAATCTTCATTGGTAACAGCGACATCCCTAAAAATGATTGAACAATTAATTAAGTATATATGAATATGATGCTTAAGGACTATTGTTTCTTGAACAAGGATAAATGACGTAATGATGTTGGGACTATCTATTATAGTATCTTGGAAAAATGTAGTTTACTCCCTATGAATATGATATTCTTAAATAAAAATTAGCCTTTAGAAAGGAATAAAAAATAATAAGACAATATTAAAAAAAATGTGTAATTCCCGGGAAATTAAAGGTCCCATCTTAAAGTGGAAACTAAAAGATTATTAAAGGGATGTATAGCACAACTATATGTTTCACAGCAGAAATTTTGAATTGAACAATATAATGTTTTCAATGAAAATGAACTTCGTTTCAAATTTCTTATTAGGCTGAACCTAAACCTATGCTCGAGAGATAGTTGTCCATATACTGATAAGGGATGTATGGATTCTTGAGAAGAGAGCCGCGTGGAGCATGCATGAAGTGGTTAGATGCTTCTTCGATTCTTTTCCCTGGTGCAGCTGAGCCATCCTGGACTTGAACCAGAGACCTCGCCCGTACCAATATTTTCCTAAAATTGCTTTAGCAATTCGCAAATAATGGAATAAGTAAATTCCCAAGACAAAGTGCAAAGTAAATAAACATTACTCATAAAATAAATCAATATATATATAAACTAATTTCAACTACGTTTGGTGGGGTGCGTCAAGCCAATGCAATAGTGCAACACTAAGGCGACGCACTAGAGTCCAAGCAGCAAGCTACTTTGATGGACTCTCCCCCTAAAAAAATTAATTTAATATCGTGTGAGTCAATGACTCACATAACATATATTAAACTGATAAAAAAATTACTACACTTGATCACATAACATATATTAAACTGATAAAAAAATTACTACACTTGATCTTAGCCAAAACTTAGATGGGTATGATGATTTATTCCTCCAAAAAAATGTGTAAGTGGACAGGAAATTGAAATCCTATTTTCTAGTAGAAATTAAGTGATTCTTAAGACATAAATAGAGTTCAATCAAACACTTTAAACTGAAATTGAAAGAGGCCGCGCGAACGCTGGCCCCCATTACCACAAATTATGACGTAGACTCGACTACTTGAGCCAATCTTAGGCTAATGCCCATCCAACGTGCAATGGAAGTCATCAACCTAGACCATAGGTCTTCTGGATCACCCATTGACCCCGTCCAGGTAAGTACGTAACTTGTGCCCTTCATGCCCTTTTTATAGCTAATTTCTTATTGTTTGAGATTCATCTATCTGATGTGGGATTAATTAGAGTTCAGTTTTATCTATATGCCTATTGCTCATAAATTGTCAATGTTGTTGTAGCATAGTAGCTATCACTTACAAAGTTGAGGTTCAAGGACGTGACATTGATTGACAGAGCTAAGATCCCTGGATTAAAATGATTTTGATTATAGGTTCAACTCCCACAAAAGTAGGTATTTGCTCTAGTTTATTACTAGTTTTCTTGTAGTTGTATATTATATGTTGGTCCCAAGTGGTCAGAAGAGGTTTAGAGGGGGAGGGGGGTGAATAAACCTCTTTAAAATTTTCTTCACATTTTAACTTTAAAACTTTTCTCTAACTGTGAACAGACTAAGCTGATCAGAGTAGTAAGTTACAATTCTGTTCGCGAACAAATCTTTGAACAGGTTTGTTGACCACTCGTCTGATGGTTACTTAGCTGATTTTGGTAAAATCAGTTTTAATACTTAGAGTACTTGCAGCGGATTTTTCAAAGTGTTTTTCACAAGTAATCTCAGCAGTTTGAAAAGTGTTTCCCCAGTTTTAAAAACTCCTTTTAATATCTTTTCAAACAGTTAAGTCAAGTGTTTTATGCTATCAGAAAATATGCAAGTGTTAAAGCAATGTAAAAACACAAGTATTTTTATAGTGGTTATATGGATGTAAATATCCTTTAATCCACTCGTCCAAGTCACAAAGATCTTGGGTTATACTAAAAACACATAGTAATCAGTATACTCTGCTTACGCCTTACAACAAATGAACAGGCCGTAAGTTCGCAGTAAGAAATCACAAAGAAATCCTACTCTCTGAAGTAATATCACTCACTAAGATGGATATCTATTTCTCACAACACTCAGTGTTTACAAATTCACTCAGAAGATGTATTTTGCTTGATTCTTCAACTCTGCTTTTCGTCAACAAATGACTAAGCTCATGAGTGAGCTGTTCTTGAGACTTAAGAATTTTGCTTCGAAAATTTCTCAGAAATTGTGTTGCTTACAATCTCTTCGTCTCTTTCAGCTATTTATACTTGAGGTTTGAAAAATGTCCGTTGAAGAGAGACAAGATTCAAATTCCTCGAGTACTGGTCCTTAAAATCCGCGAACGGCTCTTTTGCAGTCTGTCCGTACTGTGAACAGTACTATTCTGCAGGCAGCATTAAATGCACCCAGCTGATGCGAAGCATTTCTTCAATCATTTGTCTTTAATAACCTTGTACTTCAGCATTTATTACTCCAAGGGTCATTTATTACCGTTGGGAAGACTTTATGATCCTTTCCACTTGGCTGTCGGAAGTGCACGTCTGATGGCGAACAAGGCTGATCTCAAACTTGAACAAATCTGATTTGAGTCGGCTGATCTTCATCAGTCTGATATCTTCCCTTCAGCAGATCAGAAGTCTTGGACCTTGAAATTTGACTCTTCTGATGTCTTCATTACTTAGTCAAAATTTCTTCAAAGGGATCATCAGCTAAGTTAACCCATACTTAGCCAATATTGAAGTTTTGGAATTCTTCAAAACCTCCCTTAACAAATTGTCTTTAGTGCCTTCATCTTCATCCTTATCCAACAATTTCCCCCTTTTTGATGATGACAAAACTTCAGCTAAGTACCTGTTAAATACCTAAACTAAAGAATGTAATCCTCAAAAATTTTCTGAGATAGAAAATAGTATGTTGGAATGAACTTGACTTTTTATTGATATGATAAGATTGTTATAAGTACAAGTACAAGTTCTTCAGATGAGATGTCTGAAAGATAGATAAAAGTAAACTGATTACAAGGATTTTATAATTTCTAACTATCAGCTCCTTCAAGCACTTCTTCATACTCATAAGAAGACTCATCGTCGTCTTCTTCTCCTTCTTCACCAGCTTCATCATCATCCAGGTCCATGTTTGCTTTGGCAGCCTCCATTTTCTCTTTAAGTTGCTGCTCCCTTAAAGCTTCCATTGCCTTCCTGGCTGATTCTGTATTCTTGTACTTGGTAGGTTCTACGAACTTCTCAAGATCAATCTTATCAGCTTCCTTTGCTTTGGCTTCCTTGGCTGTTTCATCCCTTTTATCTTCCCCCTTTTTGTCATCATCAGAATTGATGACAGTAGAAAGTGCAACAGCAGGGTTGAGAGCAACTGTTGGAACCTTCAATTCAGCGCACAAAGCCTTCAGATTTTGATTTGTAACATCATGGCTTGCTGTAAGATTAAGAATATCAGTGCTGATGTTGTCAGTCTTATCATTGAAGTAGTCAATGTTAAGGTTTACAGTTGCAATTTCATTTTGTAATTCTTGTGAGGCGTTTGATACTTCTTGCAAAAACCCTAAGTTGACTGCCTTCTCTTCTTCACTGACTCTGATGAAGGTTGCAGTTAAATCAGCTATCTTGTGCTCAGCTCTTTCTAATGCAGTGTGAAGATGATTTACATCACCCTTCACATCTTCAACGTTTTTGTTCAAGTCTCTTAGACTGTGCACTAACTGCAATGAGTTGTCTTGAGGGATGGGAAAGCTGTCAACTTCTCTTTTTATGATCTTCTCTGTTGATTGTTGAACAGTTTCTAGCTGAAGTCTGTTGGATTCTACCAACTCTGCTTTAAGTTCATCTTTCAGCTCCTCTTTGACCTTCATAAGCTGCTGGTTGTGCTTCTCTTCCAGTTCCTTTACTGAATTTCCATCAGCATCTGGAAAGCTTCCATCAGTGATGAATGTTGATCAGCTGATGAAGCAGAAGCAGCAGCATCAGCTTCTTTTTCTTCAGTCTCCTGTTGAACAGGGACTTCTTCCATATTTGTCATCTGATGGTCTGCAGAGTCCTTAGCATCCCATTCTAATGCTAGAGGCTCTTTAGATTTCTTTTCTTCAGTCTTCTTATGCTCATCAGTGACATCTTCATACACCAGATTAGTGATGGTGCCATCATCATTGAAGCAGGTTGTCTGACGGATTTGCCTCACAATGATCCAAGGGTTGACAAAGGCATTGTTACCCTCTGACACTTCACTGAAATCTTTTACATGTTGAATGCTTGGCAGTTGAGGGAGTTCACTTGAATGCCCTTGCTGATATCTGGACTTTTCTGCCCACTTGTTCAGTGCAGTGATAACAGCAATCTTCACAGCCCTTTCTTCAACATCATCAGTCTTCTTCCTTTTGGCAGGCAGGGTGCTCTCTATCAGCTTGGCTTCCTCAAGGGCAAATTCCCTGGCATAGTGATGCATAGCATCCCTAACATGATGAGGATCCAAGGCTTTTTGGATAGAATCTGTCTTTAGCCACTTTAGTACCCATTCCTCTTCAGCAGCTAAATCCTTCAGATTCTGAAGTTCAATGATGGACCTGTTCAGCCTATTGTCTCTCCATCTGATATACCTAGGCTTTTCCTGAGTGAACATGGTCTTCAGCATTAACTTCTAGTTGTAGTAGGCTAAGGATTTTTCAAACTTCTGGAAAAGCTCTTTATTGTCATATACAATCTTGAAAGCCTTCCTAACTTCAAACTTTTGCCTTGGTTTTACTTCCCCAGCAGGCATTTTTACCTCCATGGACAGGTCTATAGGCATCAGTCTTGCTTAATTCCAAAACTACGGCCATTTCAGCATCCTCAGCAACTTTCCTCTCTGCTTCAGACATCTTTCTTCTGGCCTCATCCTTTGCTGCTTGAGCTTTGCTCAGCTCAAGAGCCTTCTTTTCCTCAGCTTCATCTTGCTTCCTCTGTTCAGCTTCCTCTCTAGCTTTCTTGTCAGCCTTAGAAATTTTCTTTTTCCTCAGCACTATTTTCTTTTTGCCTTTATCAGCAGGGGCTGGTCCAGCAGATGAGATAGGATTTGCAGCAATTGGATGTATGATCATCACATCCGGATCATTTTGAGGTTTGGCGACCTCAGCTGTTTGTGTAACTTGATTTAACTGTTGCTCAACAACCTTACTGGCAGCAGCAGTTTCATCTGTTACAACATGCCTTTCAGCAGCTTCAGGGTTTTCTCTAACCACATTTTCCAGTTCTGTAGGCTCCCCAATGAAAGTCATCTGCTTTCTAGCAGACTTCTTTGTCAGACCCTGAATAGGCCTTGATGCAGCTGTATCCCTTAATTAGCTCCTTGTCCTGTAGGAGACATTTTCAGCAGGTCTTTCAGCAGATGGAGTTCTTGAGGGTGATGCAGGTGAAGCAGTCCTGACATCAGCAGTGACTTGATCAATGATCTTTGTGACCTGATCAGCAGCAGTCACTGACTCCATTTTCTTTGGGTCCTTCTTTTTAGGCTCGTCAGCAGCCTTCCTCTTTTTAGTCTCAACAGCTAAGCTGGCTGTTTTGACTAATCTTCGTTGCCTCTTGGCAGGAACCTCCTTTGGTCCCTCATCCTCATCTTCTTCAGGCTTACCAGCCTTCCTCTTTTGAACAGGCAAGTACTTGGACATTGCCTTATATTTGTGAATCTCCTTTCCATTCAGCATAGGACACCCTAGTTTGAACAGTAGGTAGCTGAGCGTGATCCTGTGGTTGGTGTGAGGACCTTTTCCTTTCTTGTCATCAAGGAAATCAGCTAAGATGTACCAAGTAATTATGGACCAGTTGACTTCTATCCCATAGTAAATAGCAGTCATGATGCTGAACCTCTTCATGGTAACAGCATCCAGTGAGAAAGTGCAGTTTTCAATCAGCTTAGACACCATATCAGCCATCCGCTGATATTCATCCTTCAGCTATTTCATCCTTATGTTGCCAGTCAACATTTCTCCTTCTTTGGCGCAGATCGCCCAGAATTGTTGGTGTTTTTCTTCCGTCAGTACTGTAACATCATGTCGTCCTCTGTTTGGAAGACCAAATGTCTCGTGAAGAACAGCTGGGGTAATAGTGATAGATTTTCCTCCCACTGTAGCCTTAATCTCCAGTGCGTTGTAGTCAGCTTTCGCTGTATTGTAGTATTCCATCACTTGATCAGTCCAGATCACTCCCTCGTTGTACTCCATGAAATTTACCAACGAAGCAGATTTGAACTTCTCCAGCAGTTCCTTCATCAGATCCGTACCAGATTGGTAATAGGAATCATAAACGAGGTACATACCTTCAGCGGCCATTGCAAATCTGTTGAAAGTTAGAAGAACAGGAAGAATTTTGCAGAAAATTGCAAGTAATTTTTCTCACAAGTGCTTTTGAATATTTAGGATGCGTAAAGAACTACACGACTGATCAGATTAGGATTTATAGAGTTAGGGTATCTTGGATTCCGTGATACCAGCCAACCGTTAGATCCGTTTCTTGTCAGTGCTGATCGTGCGGCGTCAGTTACGACCTTTCAAATTCAAATCGCATTAAATGAGGAGCGGGAATTTGTACCGCCCTTCTGTCACTTGTAAAAGCGTGTTTTGAAGTAAAACATTTTTAAACAGTCAGCTTTTACATAAGCGATAAGATGAGTAAACTAAATACTTATCTGATGGACTAATGTCCTGATGACACAGTTGTTATCAGAGAATGCCAATAGCTGATAACCTTCCTCAGCTGTTTGTCAATCCAGCTAGATAAATAATCTTCAATCTTCAAGACTTTAATCTTCTGTTGAAAACATAACTTCAACTAACTGTCATCAACAGATTTCATCTTTTAATCAGAAGTACCGCTAGTCTTACACGTTCCCCCTGACTTTAAGAATTCATAAGTTAACTAGTATGTTGAGAGTTAATCCTTGAAGATAAATAAGATGAGTAAGCTGTTGAACTCTAGTCTTCTAACGAGTTCCCCCTCAGCTTATGCATCTAATTTTAATAAACCCAGTTCAGCTCTTAGAGTTGAAAACCTTGTCTCACTTAGAGGTTTTGTGAAGATGTCAGCAATCTGATTTTCAGTAAACACATACTCTATTATGACATTTCCTTTCTCCACATGATCTCTAATAAAGTGATGCTTGATCTCAATATGCTTAGTCCTGGAATGACTTGTAGTATTCTGAGTAAGGCTGATTGCACTAGTATTGTCACAGTAGATTGGTATTCCCTTGATTTTGATATTGTAGTCTTCCAGTTGATGCTTCAACCATAAGATATGTGCACAGCAAGCTCCAGCAGCTATGTACTCAGCTTCAGCAGTAGATATAGAAACTGAAGTCTGTTTCTTACTCATCCATGAGATCAGACGACTACCTAAAAATTGACAGGCACCTGTTGTGCTTTTTCTATCAATCTTGCAGCCAGCAAGGTCAGAATCTGAATATCCAGTAAGCTCAAATCCAGACTCTCTAGGGTACCACAATCCCAATTCTTGAGTGCCCTTAATATATTTCAATATTCTCTTGGCAGCTAAGAGATGAGATTCCTTGGGATTTGATTGGAATCTTGCACAGACCCCAACAGAGTACATGATATCAGGTCTGCTTGCTGTTAGGTATAACAGTGACCCAATAATGCCTCTGTATTTGGTTATGTCCACTGATTTGCCATCTTCATCTTTATCCAGGCGAAGACTTGTAGACATTGGAATAGTAGATGTAGAGCTAGTTTCCATACCAAATTTCTTGAACAGATCCTTTGTGTATTTTGCTTGGCTGATGAAAATTCCATCAGGCAACTGTCTAACTTGCAAACCAAGAAAATAATTAAGTTCTCCCATCATGCTCATTTCAAACTTGTTCTGCATCAGCTTTGAGAACTTGTCACACATATGTTGGTTAGTTGAACCAAAGATAATATCGTCCACATAAATTTGCACAAGCAAAATATGTTCTTCCCATTCAATAGTAAACAGGGTCTTGTCAACTTTACCTTTGCAAAATCCTTTGATTAAAAGAAAATCAGATAAGGTATCATACCATGCTCTTGGAGCCTGTTTCAGTCCATAGAGAGCTTTCTTCAGACGATACACCTTGTCTTCTTCTTGATAGACTTCAAAACCAGGTGGTTGTTCAACATACACTTCTTCTTGCAATTCTCCATTGAGAAAAGCTGATTTCACATCCATCTGATAGACAGTGAAGTTCTTGTGAGCAGCATAGGCGAGAAAGAGTCTGATTGCCTCTAATCTTGCAACTGGTGCAAACGTTTCATCAAAGTCAATGCCTTCTTCCTGGCAGTATCCCTTGGCCACTAATCTTGCTTTGTTTCTGGTGACCTCACCATCTTCATTCATTTTATTCCTGAATACCCATTTAGTGCCAATGACTCTTTGATGACTTGGTCTAGGAACTAAGTACCAGACTTCATTCCTTTCAAATTGATTTAGCTCTTCTTGCATAGCTTCAATCCAGTTGGAGTCACTAAGAGCTTCTTCAATCTGTTTAGGCTCAATTTGAGATAGAAAACTAGCAAACATAGCATCTTGTGCAGCAGCTCTTCTTGTTTTCACTCTATCTAAAGGATCACCAATCACTAACTCTAGTGGGTGATTTCTGAGCCATCTGAGATCAGGTTGCAAATCATAATGTTGTCCTTTGTCTTGATCTTGCAACACTACTGTTGGAGATCCAGTAGTAGTCTGTTGAACAGTCTCTGGTCTATTAGCTGTTTGCAACTCGTCTGTTAGACAATCAACACTGTGATTTTGAACAGCACTTGAGTTATCAGCTGGGTTGAGATCAGGTAGTATGATGGGAACATATTCTTCATTCTTTCCAACATTCAACTTCTGTAAATCAGTAGACAGATCTTGATTAATATTTTGATTCTTTTCAGAAGATTGACTTGGTTCATCAAATACTACATGAATGGATTCTTCTATTAGTAATGTTCTTTTGTTAAAAACTCTATAAGCTTTACTAACAGTAGAGTATCCTACAAAGACAGCTTCATCAGCCTTTTCTGCAAATGCAGTAAGGTGATTTTTATCATTATTTAAAACATAGCATTTACAACCAAAAATCTTAAAGTAATGAATGTTTGGCTTCCTGTTGTTCCAAACTTCATATGGAGTCTTGTTTTGGTGCTTGTTGATCATGCATCTGTTTTGGGTAAAACATGCTGTGTTTGTTGCTTCTGCCCAAAATCTTTGTGGCAGCTTAGCTTCAACTATCATGGTTCTGACAGCTTCCTTCAGTGTTCTGTTTCTCCTTTCAGCAACACCATTCTGTTGAGGGGTTCTAGCAGCTGAATACTCATGATGTATTCCTTTAATATTACAATACTCTTCAACAGTAGAGTTTGTAAACTCTGTCCCTCTATCTGATCTGATCTTCAATATCTTTATGCTTTTCTCATTCTGGATCAGCTCCATCAGATTAGTAAGATGTTCCTTGGTTTCACTTTTCTTTTTCATGAATATCACCCAAGTATATCTTGAATAGTCATCCACAACAGCTAGGCAGTATTTCTTTCCACCATTGCTGACTGGATCAATGGGTCCAAATAAGTCCATGTGTAGCAGCTCCAATATTCTTCCAGAAGATTGATGCTTTTTGCTTTTGAACGATGACTTGATTTGTTTACCCTTCTGACAAGCGTCACAAAGCTTATCTTTGCTCATGACTGTCTTTGGAATTCCTTCTACCAGATTATTCTTGATAAGTCTGTTGATGGTCTTGAAATTCACATGATTCATTCTTTTGTGCCACAATCAACTAACTTCACTTGGTGTTGATGCCACCAAACAGATGTTTGAATTCTTGTCAGCAGAATTCCAGTCGACTATGTAGATATTCCCTTGTCGTCTTCCAGATAAAATTACCTTCTTTGTACCAATCTGTTCAACGTAGCACTTATCTGTTGAGAAGATGACTGAATATCCTTTGTCACAAAATTGACTTATGCTCAGCAGGTTGTACTTTAGGCCTTTAACATATGAGACGTCAGATATCTCTATGTTTCCCTTGATTAAGCTTCATTTTGCTACAATCTTGCCTTCTTTACTGTCTCCAAAAGTAACTTTTGGACCATCCACAACAACAGCATCCGTCAGCTCATGTATGTTTCCACACATGTGTTTTGAACAGCCACTGTCCAAGTACCAGATTTTCTCTACTTTACTCCTACTCCTAATCCTAACCTACAAAACAAAATAAAATTGTTTTAGGTACCCTTATTGAGAGGGTCCTGAAGGATTAGTTCCACCTTTGACAACCCAAGATGATGAAGTCTTAGGCTTCTTAGGTTTCTGAGTTTCAACAGGAGTATGAACAGCTTTGCCTTTACCACGTTCATCAGATTTATCATATTGTTGATGATCAGCATGATAAGGATAATGTTCAAATGCAGAGTAAGATGCATGATAAGGAGGATATGCATGCATTGGATGAGCAGGATATGGTGCATAGTAAGTTGGAAATTGAGGTGCATGATACATAGGATGATATGCAGCAGGTTGCACATAGTAAGACTCATTTCCATACCAAGCATTTTGATTTTTCTTATTCTTATGCTTCTTTGGTTTACTACTTGCTTGCTCATTAACAGACGACTTAGTCTTATCACTAGTCTGATTAGTTTTAGCCTTATCAGAGGACCTCCTAGGACTCTTCTGTTTAGGCTTACTAGTCTGTTTTACTACACTAGGCTCTTTGCTCTTTTTAGCCTTAGGAGTTTTCGTCTCCTTTACAACTTTCTCAGGTGAAGCAGGTCTAGCAGTTTGAACATACATGATGACCTTACTATTGTCAGCAGATATAAATTTCTCAGTATGATTCAATTCTTGCTTATCCTGTTCTAAAGGTGTCTTCTGTTTACTAGACATATGAGTGGATGCAACAGATGACTTCTCATGAGACTCAATGACTTTCTCAAGCTCCATGATTTTTCCTTTATAGACTTCACATTCAGCTTTCAGAGACTCATGTTCTTGCTCAAGCTGTTTATATTCAGCTGATTCTCTAGGCCTTTCAGCTGAGAGTTTCAGTGAACTATTTTGCTCTTTTAGCAATATCATCTCTTCCTTAAGCTTTTTATATGCTTCAGCAATAGTGGTATTGTTAAGCATCATTTGTTCAAATGAACTAAATAGTTCATTCTCAAGAGGAGTTACCTCACTACCCTCAGAGTCATCAGATTCCTTAGCCATCAGGCAGAGAAGGGCAGGGCTCTCTTCATCAGAAGACTCTCCATCAGAAGTGTCAGAGTCTGAATCAGATGAGTAAACGGCAGCTGGCTTTTCTGCTTCTGCTACCATTGCTTTAGCTTTCTGATGCTTTCTTTCTTTTCTGATTCTCTTTTCTTCTTCAGTATACTTCTCAGCTTTAGGATATGGGCAGTCTCTAATGAAATGACCCAGTTTCCTGCAATTATAGCACATCATCTTAGATTTATAAGAATCCTTATCTTGAGAAGAAGAAGTAGGGTTAGAAGTAGAAGCATTGTTATATTTGTTCTTCATTTTTCGTCTGTAGAACTTTTTGAAGTTGTTCATCAGCAATGCAACGTCTCCAGCAGTGTACTCCTTTTTGTTGAGTATTGTGGCTTCATCCGATGAGTCCACGTCTTTGCTTTTGTGAGCTGGTCTTATAGGATTTTCAGCAGCAACAAGTGCAGCTGTGGGACTTGAAGTTGAGGTTTCTTCAACACCCATTCTAGGCAGTTTATACTCATACGCCTTGAGTACGGAGAACAGCTCTGTAAGAGAAATCTTTCCCAGATCTCTTGACTCTTCCATTGTTGTCACCTTCATGTTGAACTTGGGAGGCAGAGCCTTCAGAACTCTGACGGTGATCTCCTTGTCAGTGAAGGTCTTTCCCAGCTTTAGAACTTCATTCAATGTTCTGGTAAACCTGGTATCCATCTGATCAATGGTCTCTCTAGATTTCATCTTGAAGTTGTCCAGCTTCTCCAAGGCAACACTGAGCTGATGCTCTTTGATGGCGTCGTTTCCTTCACTCATATCACGAACCTTATCCCACATCTCCTTTGCAGTTTTACAATGTTTGACTTTGTCAAACCGATCATTGTCCAGGGCTTTGGTCATGATGAAACGGCCAACTTTATCCAGATTGAACAGCTTTATCTCTTCGGTTGTCATCTCTGTCAGATCTTTTTCCACCACCAGTTCAGCTTCATCAACTATAATGGTCTTGGTGAATTTGAATGGACCTTTTATGATACATGTGTACATGTTGTCATTATAGGCAGCAAGGAAAATCTCCATTCTGATTTTCCAGTCTTAAAACGACATACCAGCAATGTGGGGAACATGGCTGATACAGTCCATTTTTCAAAAAGTTTTAAATTTTCAAAAAAGATGCTCTTTTGAAAAGTTTTGAAAACCTTTGAAAAACACTTGGATCAAGCTCGTTGATCAGGCAGCTGATTCTAATGAACCACCTGCTCTGATACCACTTGTTGGTCCCAAGTGGTCAGAAGAGGTTTAGAGGGGGGGGGGGGGGTGAATAAACCTCTTTAAAATTTTCATCACATTTTAACTTTAAAACTTTTCTCTAACTGTGAACAGACTAAGCTGATCAGAGTAGTAAGTTACAATTCTGTTCGCGAACAAATCTTTGAACAGGTTTGTTGACCACTCGTCTGATGGTTACTTAGCTGATTTTGTTAAAATCAGTTTTAATACTTAGAGTACTTGCAGCGGATTTTTCAAAGTGTTTTTCACAAGTAATCTCAGCAGTTTGAAAAGTGTTTCCCCAGTTTTAAAAACTCCTTTTAATATCTTTTCAAACAGTTAAGTCAAGTGTTTTATGCTATCAGAAAATATGCAAGTGTAAAAGCAATGTAAAAACACAAGTATTTTTATAGTGGTTATATGGATGTAAATATCCTTTAATCCACTCGTCCAAGTCACAAAGATCTTGGGTTATACTAAAAACACACAGTAATCAGTATACTCTGCTTACGCCTTACAACAAATGAACAGGCCGTAAGTTCGCAGTAAGAAATCACAAAGAAATCCTACTCTCTGAAGTAATATCACTCACTAAGATGGATATCTACTTCTCACAACACTCAGTGTTTACAAATTCACTCAGAAGATGTATTTTGCTTGATTCTTCAACTCTGCTTTTCGTCAACAAATGACTAAGCTGATGAGTGAGCTGTTCTTGAGACTTAAGAATTTTGCTTCGAAAATTTCTCAGAAATTGTGTTGCTTACAATCTCTTCGTCTCTTTCAGCTATTTATACTTGAGGTTTGAAAAATGTCCGTTGAAGAGAGACAAGATTCAAATTCCTCGAGTACTGGTCCTTAAAATCCGCGAACGGCTCTTTTGCAGTCTGTCCGTACTGTGAACAGTACTATTCTGCAGGCAGCATTAAATGCTGCATTAAATGCACCCAGCTGATGCGAAGCATTTCTTCAATCATTTGTCTTTAATAACCTTGTACTTCAGCATTTATTACTCCAAGGGTCATTTATTACCGTTGGGAAGACTTTATGATCCTTTCCACTTGGCTGTCGGAAGTGCACGTCTGATGGCGAACAAGGCTGATCTCAAACTTGAACAAATCTGATTTGAGTCGGCTGATCTTCATCAGTCTGATATCTTCCCTTCAGCAGATCAGAAGTCTTGGACCTTGAAATTTGACTCTTCTGATGTCTTCATTACTTAGTCAAAATTTCTTCAAAGGGATCATCAGCTAAGTTAACCCATACTTAGCCAATATTGAAGTTTTGAAATTCTTCAAAACTTCCCTTAACAAATTGTCTTTAGTGCCTTCATCTTCATCCTTATCCAACATTATATATAATCATGGATCAAAGTTTCGTTTCGTACGTGAGTTTCGGGTATCCAAAAATTTGAAACGTTTCGGAAACATAGCGAAAACGCTACGAAAATTTACAAAAACCTGGAACACACAAATATTAGTCATAAAAAATACATAAAAATCATGTTCTTATTTCTAAAGCATAATTTAACTTGAAATATAAGTGCAAAATGAATGCAAACAATTATTAATAATGCCCTTTTCAAATCTTGCAAACCAGTATCACCAAACACGAATAAGTGCTTGTTAATAATAAAAAAAAAGAATTGCATCACAACTAAACAATGAAAAGACAGCGGAATATCCTAGATGAAATCTATAAACTACAATCAAAATAACCGTACCTCAAAAACTAACAAAAGTTAATACAGAATTAAAACATAGCTTAATTAAAGTTCATGATATTAAAGTACTAATAGTTCAAAAATAAAATTAAATTAAAAGATCCAATTGTTTATAAGTAATATAAGCAAATTGATTTCCACTTCCACTTCCCCTTCCGCATAGACTAAAATTTTGATCGGCAGCTACCATGATCTTCATCTTGAGTAGCATAATCAAAGTATTGTTCTTCAGAGAAATAAATTCCTTGTTGGCTAGCTTTATTGACTCAAGTTGGTAAACTCCCTACCATTTTCTGGATTTAAATAAATTTTGGAACCTTTTTTTCGAAGAAGGCAACGGCTATTTTCGGAAATTGAAGGAAACTTTGCAAGTTTCCATTGTTTCGGTAGAAAACTCGGAAACATTGTGAGTTTCGAAGGAAACCTTGTAGTTTCGAAAATACATTGAGGAATCGTTTCAGTTCCTTGAAAAATCAAAAAGTTTCGGATTTTTCCTAGGAAAAATCCAAAATTTTGATCCATGTATATAATTCTTGGTACTTATCAATTGTTGAAATTATTTATAATGTAATGATTGATTATTAATTTATTTTAGTTTTTTTTTTTTTTGCTAAAAATCAATTTCATATAAATATTACAAAGTGCTTGAAATTCTTGTGTAATTTATACTTTGATTCGCTTCTATTGCTCATATATTATAGTGTCATTTAAAGTTAATTTATAATATTACTCTTTCACGAAATGTTTTTATTATGTAATACTTATGATAACTAATCATATTCCAAAAGTTAGGAGGAGAAGCTTTTATATAGATTTTAGAATTACTTGTTAGTCAAAATAAAATTTGAGTAAATAATAGTTTGATATATCACTATGAAGCAAATAAGCAAACAAAATATGGTAGAGTTCGTGTCTTCTGTTTTTGGAAGTAAATACTCCTAGACAGAAAATCAAAATTGTTGAATTTCAATAAAAAATAATTCACTTCAAATTTCTTGTATACAAATTTTTGCCTCAAATTGAAAATTAAAAATAGCATTTGACAAATAATGGATTATTTAGAAGCTAAATCTAATCAATGAGACTACAACTCTCACATCACAATACAAATGATATTTCAACTATGTTTGGTGGGGTGTGCCAAGCCAAGGCAATAGTGCAACACCAAGGCAACGCTCGAGAACCCAAGCAGCAAGCTACTTTGATGGACTCTCCCCCTAAAAAAATTAATTTAATATTGTGTGAGTCAATGACTCACATATCAGATATTAAACTGATAAGAACAGATACTACACTTGATCTTAGCCAAAAGGCCGAGAAAGGTATGCTTAATTCAATTCTAAATTTCTTGTTTTGTATGTTTTATGTCTATTTGCTGTTACTTTGTGTTTTCAATGTGGGAATAAATATTATAAGATCAAAAGTTAGATGAAAAAAATCATTGTTGCCCCTTCAAGTTTTTATTCAACTTTATTCCAAATTCATGACAAGTTTGACAACAATTGAACTCTCCAATCTATACCCATTGTTTCTTAGCATGTCTTTGTGCAAAATTATTATCTACAAATGCAATTCAGTGTACTGCATTGCCCTTTTTTATTTTTATTTTTATTTTTTAATATTCATTCTTTAATTATCAAAAGAATGTGAATGATCCAATTAATGTTTCATGCTTTCTCTATATTAGAAAAATGCAGAATTGACTTAAAATATTGTTACTGCTCTCTCTCTATCTATGCAGTTACTAGTTGATTGGTAACAACTACATATACCAAAATAGGACTGAATTACTCAAGGTGGTTGGCCAAGTGGTAATGACTTGCGACTTTCAGAGACGAGACTCAAGTTTGAATCCTACTGAAGACATCACACCGGAGATGACTTATACCCTTTGCACTCTTCGGTCCGAACTGTAAATACATAGTCTAGTAAATAAAAAAATAAAAAAAAGGACTGAATGTTTACACCAACTAAGATTACCCTTTCATACCAATATAGTCTAGATGATGCTCAACGAGGACAATTATTTCATTATTAAGGATATATGAGGTGAAGAGAGTATAATGATACTAATGTATCAAGAGAAATTGTATTTTACTCCCTATGATATTCTTAATTAAAAAAAGTAACCTATAAAAAGTTTAAATACAATAGATAAAATAAAAAAATGGGAAAAAAATAAATAAAGGAACATACCCACAAGTGTTTTGGGAAACATGCACCGAACTCCCCCCTAAGTTATTTATTTTACAAGGAATTCCCTTCTGTTTACATATTATTGCGCACTCTCCCCTTCACGGTAAAATATATAACTCGGTTAGTTTTTGGTTGATTAAATACTATTTTTCTTAACCAGAAATAATTTTTTTATTATAAAATCTAAAAAATATAAAAATAAAACAAGATGTATGTATTAAAATTAAAATAATAATTGAATTATTAATTAATTACAATATATATATATATATATATATATATATATATATATATATATATATATATATATATATATAATACCGTTATCCCATTTTCTACCCATCCCTCATTTTAATCACCACTCCCTCCCCCCCAAAAAAATTGAACTCAATGGTTATTGGATGGTACATGAGGAGTAATTCTATTTTTTTGGGGTAATTTGGTAATTATTAAATTGATGAAAATCAAATTTCACTCACATAAAACGCGAGTAAGAGACACTCCATTACTTCAAACGGAAAAAAAAAATTACTTGCAATAATTTGTAAAACACAAGAGTTTCTTGCCCAAAAAAAATAACAAACACAATGGAGTTCTTTGTAAGTTTTCCTGAACGTAGATGTTTAGGATGGATTTATTCCTCGAAATAATGTGTGATTGCACAAGAAATTCAAAATCCCCCATTCTCGTAGAATTTAAGTGATTCTTAAGGGGAAACAAAGTACAATCGATTTGCAAATGTTTCACACTAAAATTGGAAAGGGGCCGCGCGAACGCTGGCCCCCACTACCACAAATTATGACGTAGACTCGACTACTTGAACCGATCTTAGGCAAATGCCCATTCAAAGTGCAATGGAAGTCATCAACCTAGGCCATAGGTCTTCTTGATCACCCATTGACCCCGTCCAGGTAAGTAAGTAACTTGTTGCCCTTCAAGCCCTCTTAATAGCTAATATCTTTTTGCTGTGATTCATCTATCTGATGATGTGGGATTAATTAGATTTCAATTTTATATTTGTATATAACTTTTTTGCTAATAAATCAATTTCATGTAAATATTACAAAGTGCTTCAACTTCATATGTAATCAATACTTGGTTCACTTCTATTGCTCATAGATTCTAGTGAGTCAACAACATTATTATTTTAAGTTATAATTTTTCATATTACTCTTTCACGAAATGATCTTATTATATTACACTTATGAAAACCAAACACGTTCCAAAAATTAGGAGGAACTTTTATCTAGTGTATTTCATGTAGATTTTACGATCAAGCATTAATCAAAATAAAAGTTGAGTAAATAATATTTTGATATAGCACATTAATGAAGCAAATTCCTCAAAATAAAAATTTATGACTTTATAAATTATTGAAAGTAAAATACCCCCCTAGAGAACACTATATACCAATTTTACTGGCATAATTTTATTTCACATCCCATTTTGAAAATTTTCAAACTAGATAATAAAAAATTTCGATTTTAAATTCAAATTTCGTATAAACCAATATTTGCCTCAAACTGAAAATTTGAAAGAGCAATTGACAAATAATGAAATAAATAAATTCTGAAGCCAAATTCAATCATCAAAGAGAATAAAATTTTCCCCTTGCAATACAAAAAATATTTCAACTATGATTGGTGGGGTGCGCCAGGCCAAGGCAATAGTGCAACACCAAGGCGACGCTCGAGAGCCCAAGCAGCAAGCTACTTTGATGGACTCTCCCCCTAAAAAAATTAATTTAATATCGTGTGAGTCAATGACTCACATATCAGATATTAAACTGATAAGAACAGATACTACACTTGATCTTAGCCAAAAGGCCGAGAAAGGTATGCTTAATTTGATTCTTAATTTCTCCTTTTGTATTTTTTATGTCTATTGGCAGTTAATTTGTGTTTTCAATGTGGGAATGACCATTATGAGTTTTTTTCTCTTATTCTACAAAAATGCAATAGAAGAGTTAAGTTTCCCCTTAAAAAAAAAAAAAAAAAAATAGGAGTTTATATCTGTCCAAATATTATTTACATTATACCATTTATCATTGTATATAACAGATGAAGATTTTTTGTAAGTTTTTATCATATTATGCATTAGATATATTTAAAAAATAAACTAGTTAGGCCTTGTTTGGTTTTGAAGAGATGGAATAGTGGAGAGATGGGCCAGTTGCGTAACTGGAAATGGGTCTAGCTTAAATTGGGTGTAATTTGGTTATTTTTTTTGGGCCAGAGATAATATTAGATTAGGGCCAATTATATGTGATTCGTTAGAAAATCACAGGCCCAATGTGATAAAATAACAAGGGTAAATATCACTTTTAGTCTCTCTTATCATTAACTTTTTACAGAGTGGTCTCTCTTACGTTTTTTTTTCCACTTTAGTCCCTACTATGAATTATTTATTTCACTTTAGTCCCTACTATGAAGTATATGTTTCACTTTAGTCCTTATCAGGTGGTTCTGATTACACATGACATGCATATGAATATTTTTTAGGGCATTTTCGTCTGTTCGCTATTGAGACCATTTGAGATACTGTTTAATTGGTGAGAAATTTTGGTATTTGAAGAAGATTTTGGGAGAAAACTTTAGTTTGGAACGAAATGGACGATTAAGTTGGACTGGAATGAAAGCCTAGTTTGGAAGAGATTAAATCTTTAGTTTTTTTTCAAATGATTAGAAAGACGAAAATATCCATGTTAGTTTACTTGAAATGATGAAATTGCCCTTATGAGCATATCACATGTTACCGGAACCGCCTTGGAACACCTGAAAAGGACTAAAGTGAAACAAATAATACATAGTAGGGACTAAACTGGGAAAAAAAACATAAGAGGGACCACTCTGTAAAAAGTTAATGATAAGAGGGACCAAACGTGGTGTTTACCCAAATAACAATTTACCCCTCCATTATACTACCCAAAAATCAGCAACGGAATATCCTTTTGGTCAAGGTTTACCCACAAGGCCACAATTGACACCATTAAATTTTCCATAGTTTATAATCTAAACTTGTCCTAATTAAATCTCTCCCCCTCAAATTGCATGATTGGCGGATGACCTGTGGAATGTTTGAGACGGCTTGGCCTTTTATAGTTTTTCTCTAAGTATTTTTCTCAAGAAGCAAATATGGATTAAAACTTTCTATCTTTTCCGTTAAAAATATCGAAAAAATTCTGTAATTTCTTTTTTTGAATCAATAAAACAAAAATAAGATATATTCCGAAACTCTATACTTGTTTTAAAAATTTCTCCTTTTTTAATTGAGTAATTTTTTCTAATTTTTTTGAAATATTTTCGAAAACTTCTCGAAAACAATATTCAGCTGATCGAATGATCGAAACATACATTGGAAAAAAAAACTTTGATCCATGTAAACAAATAATATAAACACTCTACTATTTAGGCCTTGATTGGTGAGGAAAACTTAGTTATATCTAGATTGCACAACAAATTCTTGGAATTTGTTGTTTTTTCCCTTCAAATACTTGAGTTATTATATTATTTGATTTTCTGACATCTTTCAATTTCCTCATAAAAATTCAAGATCCAATTATAACTTCTAACAACCTTGTTACATGTAAAGTTTGTTTAGTGAATGATTTATAAAACAAAAGAGTAATAGAATAATGATATAGTTTTAAGAATGTTATATTGTGACTAGAGAAATTTGCACTTTCCCCCTAAACTTCTTTTCAACCATTTTTATGGCCAAAGAGTTCAGGGAGAATATGCAACACAAAAGTTTATGGTGAAAAGTGCAATGAAAGTGTAGGTTCATGAAGGGAAATGCAACTTTGATTTAAGTTAAGGGGGCAAAACTCAACTTTTTGCAATTAGTTATACTTCAAAGTTCAAAAAGATATGTAAATTCGATAGAAAATACTTTAGGAAAAAATTAACAAATATAAAATAGATACAAATACAGTATATTATTTAATATAGGGAAATAAAAGCTTTAGGAAAATATTAACAAATATAAAATAGATTTAAATACATTATATTATTTAGACACTATAAAGTTAGAGATGAGTATAAAATTGAGCATACATTATATTTTCATTTTCATGTTTAAGTTCACCATACAAATTTCGCATTATATTATTCATCAAGTTCTTAATTTTTTTTTTTTTAAAATTTTTTAAAAGAAGAAGTTTGACAATCTTTATTTGTGGATTTTATAGCTGATAATTATCTTTGAAGAATAAATAGGTGAACTTGTTAATTAAAGAAGCAAAAGTTATACTTTCAATCAAAAAATTGGTTTCCCTGAAAGTCGAGTTGTTCTTTTTCCCCCTGAACTTACCCTTGTACCTTTTACGTGACTAATAATATAGTTTCATTAATCACAAACTACTAGGAATGGTCAAAGTTCAACCATAGGTTTATAGGAAGGAACGAAATGTTTCAAAATTTAGAGAATTCAATAAATTTCTACATATAAGTCTCAGTTGTTCTATATTCCCATAAAACTTAAGGGTCCGTAAATTTTACAGAATTGGAGGGTCTTCTGAAGTGCCTTATATAATTCAATGAATTTTGTCACCTTATATAAAAGTTGGTTGTTTGAGGTCTTACTGTTTTAGAAATAATAGTAGGTTTAATTTTTAAAATATTGTTAGATTCTTTTTGGAGATAATAAAAAAGTAAGAGAAATATATAAAGATATATATAATTTCATGTTAAATCAAAATTTTTGGACTTTCTTGTGTTAAATTTTGAAACATAATCATGTTGATAATTTTTTTATTGTATCTTGTTATTTGAATAATTTTTAACCAATTAATTGTGAGTATGTTCAGTTAATTTTGCATTAAAGACAACATAGCTGGAAAATTAATTTATTTAGAGACTAATTAGAAGGAGGCAATGTGAAGCTGTGCGACGAATCATGGAGGTTGTTTTGGGGCCATGGAAAGTCTAGGGGAATTGTTTATTGTTCGGTGATGTTCTTTTATTTGACAATACCTACAAGTCCAATACGTACAAATTTCCGCTTGTAATATTTTCTGGAGTTAATAATCATATAAGCACGTGCATTTTTGGAGCTGCTATTTTTTGCAATGAGACGACGGAGTCATATACTTGGTTCTTAAAAACGTTTTGTGAAATTTGGAAGAACAACATGCCGCGATGCGTGCCGCCATTTGTCGATTTCAATACACTATTAATTTATATTCTCTAAAACGACAAATAATTTGGGACAGAGGGAATAATTATTAAAACCTAATCAATGGTCAAGTGAGTACGAGATTAACTTTTAATCATAAGCATTCATACTCGGACAAAAAATGTCAGCTAGATTTTGCCATGAAAATTAGGCATCAATAATCAAATAACATAACAGATCAAACATCAATTATTACACCATTGAACAGGGCAAACAGCTGCGCTATATATATATACTAAAGTTATTCTTGGGGGAATATGGCAACCCACTGTCCTCCTTGTGATTTGTCCCTGCTTGCTAAGTATTTGACCCTCCAATCTAATGCAGCAGTGCATCAATTTCATCCGCGTCCTCTATTTCCAGCTTTTCTATATCTATATCTATACTAATACTAAAAGTGTGAATATTTTAAGTTTTTTTCTTTTTTTGTGAAGACAAAAATGCCCTTATTAAACTTGTAAAGTATAATAAAAAATATAATCAAACATGAATTTTCCTTAAATTTTCTCATAAAAAATTTGGTAGGAAAATATTTTAAGAAAATTTGTAACTTTCTTTCCTCCTAACCAAGCACCATGAATATGGAAGAAAAACAAAACTAAATTCAAATTAAACTATATTAACTCTAATAAATAAGAAATTAACTCTTACATTACTTTTATAATTTCATTATTGTTCTCTTATAACACATAAAAATAAAAATAAAAACACTATTATATTGAATAGTTGCTAAATTATATATGTAAAATTATTATAATGTATTATCAAAATGTTGTTATGTGCAAAATATTATTTGTATCATTTAAAGATTTAGTACAATATGTCACTCCTTAAAAAAAATTATATTCTCTTAAATATCATAAAACATGTTCAAGTAGAATCGCATCTTACCTATGAATGCACAAAAATGTTTATGACTTAGTGAACTAAGTAATCTTTATTTGACATGAGAAACATTACCTCAAATTTTCATAGAAATCTTTTCGACAAAAACGTGTGAATTAAGTGAAAAAACGGATATGAGAATTGGTGAAACCGTTCAAATAAATTTGATGTAATTGATGAAAATATATGAAATCGATCTGGATGAAATTTATGAACGGTGAAGTAGGTGAATAAAAGAGGCAAATCAGTAATAAAAAGTGCCAGTAAAATTCGATAAATACATGTGAAATCGATGAAAATTCGGGTGATATTTGTGAAAACATGGGAAACAAATCGGTGAAATCAGTGAAAAAGGGGTGAAATATATGAAAAATGGGTTAAATCATTGAATAAATGTTAAAGTCTATGAAATCAATGAAAATTCAAGTGAAATCAGTGAAATATAAGTTAAACTGATGAAAATAAATAAAAGGAAAAAAGTTTAACTAGCAAAACAGTGTGAACTAAACTACTAGAAAATTTTCGTCTTTTTTGTTTGAATATGAAAAAATAAAAGAAATTGATGAAAAATAGGAAAAACAATGTACAATAGGGTATAATTGATAAAAAAACGAGTAAATCAGTAAAACAATATAAAACCAGTAAAAAAAATCAATGAAAATTGAATTAAACTAATTAGTATAATAAGTGAAATGGCTTAGAACGATAAAGAAATATCTTTCGAATGATAAGGTAAGTGGAATAATTTGAGATATACCTAAAAGTAATTGAATATGTATAATTATATGAGTTGAAAATTTGATAAATTCATGTGAAATCGATGAAAATTCAAGTGAAATTAGTGACAAAATTTGATGATATCGGTGAAACAATGAAATTTCATAAAAAATGATGAAATAGGTGAAAAATGGGTAAAATCGGTGAAAAAAGGCTAAAGTCGGCCAAAACATGTGAAAATTGGTTAAACTGGTAAAAATGAGTGAAATCAATATAACAAAAAAATTTCAACCAACAAGAACAAAATCAAACCAAGAGATAAATGGTTTAAACCAAAAAAAACTAAAGAAATCGATGAAAATTCCCATGATGAAGTTAATAAATTGAATAGCAGTCATTAATATGTGGTATTTTATGATATAATGAAGTTAAATTTACTCTGATTTACAACAAAATACCACTGAAACTAAATAGACATGTACAACGTATGTAATGGTATGTGAAATCATAAATACCTTTGAAATCGATAAAAAAATTTGGGTAAAATTTGTGAAAATGGATGAAAACGGGTAAAATCAATTAAAATAAAGATAAAGTTGGTGAAAATATTTGAAATCAATGAAAATTAATTCTAATGGAATTTCTAAGAAAAATGATGAATTCAGTAAAATTTGGTAAAACCGGTGAAAAAAGGATAAAATCGGTCAAAATACGTAAAGTTGGTAAGAACATATTTAATCAATGAAAAATTCTGGTGATTAACATGTGAAATTAGTGAAAACACATGAAAAATAGGTAAAAATGGGTTAAAATAATAAAAATGAGTGAAATCAGTTAAAGAAATAGTATAACTGGTGAAATCGATAGAATAATGGTTTACACTAAATAAGAAATACAAAAGAAATGGACTAAAAATGAGAAAACAGTGAAAAATATTATAAGCTGTAAAAAAAAGGGATAAATTGCTAAAAAAATAAACCGGTAAATTATTTTAAAGAAAGGGATAAAATCAGTAAAAAAAGCTTGAAGTCGGCGAAACGTGTTTAATCGATGAAAAATTTAAGTGAATAACATGTGAAATAGGTGAAAACGAGTTAAACTTTAACCGACAAAAACAAGGTGAAATCAAAAGAAAATGGTTTAAATTGGAAAAAAAGATCGACGAAAAAGGGAAAACAATGAAAAATATTATAATCGATAAAAAATGGAAAAATCGAAAAAAAAAAAAACAGTGAAAACATATGAATCGATGAAACTTCAGGTGAAATTGGTAAACACTTGTGAAGTTTGTGAATAAATCGGTGAAACCAGTAAGAAAATGATCGTGAAATCGATGAAAGTTCAAGTAAAATTTATGAAGAAACGGATGAAACATGTGACATCGGTGAATAACGGATAAACTTGACATGAAAACTACTATGATGTAATGAACTAAAAAAGTTCTTATGATCTTATTTGAACCAATTTTATAAGATGTAATGAATAAATTAGTCATCATTTTATATTTATTATAACTATTTAAAGTCATCATTTTTTTAAAATTAATAATAATTAATAATAATAAATTTCATAAAAAATAAATTGACCAATATATGATATTCTATGAAATAAAAATAACTAATTTTACTCTAATTTATGAAAAATACCCATGAAATTAAAACTAGACACGTACAACGTACGTGCACCTTTCTAGTACAAATAAAAGTACGAGTTCAGAAAATAGAGTTTCTTGAATTTTTTGTGAAGACTAATATACCCCTACTTAAAAGATAATTAAATTAATAAAAATAAGAAAACATAGGAAAAAGAAGTCTACTCCAATATGAACACTTCAATATAAAACTAAATGAAGAGGTATAATTAAATATGAAGTCTTATTATAATATTTATTTCCTACATAAACTCATAAACTCCTAAAATCTAAAATTATCTCTTATATCAACTTTTATAATTTATTTATAATCTAAGTACGTAATTTTTGTTTGGCTAAAGAAGTTAAATATAAACAATATCCAAAAGTATCAAGACATGCATAACTGCGAATAATCAACACATGAAGAACAGGTGGATTCGATAAATACAAGTGAAGTAGATGAAATTTTTGGTGAAAACGATGAAATTTTTGGTGCAGTCGGTGATACTCAAATTTTCATGGAGCTCTTTTCATGGAAAGAGGTTGAAATCGAATAAAAGTCGGTTGTGAAAATGATATAAAAATTTTTTTGGTCAAATTGGTGAACACTGATATAGTTGGTGAAAAACGAGTGAAACAGGTAAAAAGACGTCTGTGAAATCGATAATTATATATGCATTGGAATAACTTTGGATGAAATTCATGAAAACCGGATAAGATCGATGAAATTAGTAAAAAAACGAATGACATCGTTTAAAATGGGTGAGATCAGTGAATTAGGGAACATAAGTAAAATCGATGAAAACATTTTAAATCAATTAAATATATGATATGAAATTGGTGAAAAAACATGTAGATCAGTGAAAAAACTTGTGAGTGAAAATGAATAAGATCTATAAAAATAAAAATAAAATAGTTTAACAAAAAAAAAGGAACGGTAGAAAATGGTTTAAACCGAAAAAATAAAAGAAATCTACGAAAAATGGAAAAAATCACGAAAGTTGGTTAAACCGATAAAATAATTGATAAATCGAAGAAAAATATATTAAAATCGATGAAAAGTTAATGCAATCAGTAAAAAGACGGGTTAAGTCCCTGAAAAAATGGATTAGACTTATGAATTAAATATATGCTCGAATTTTCATGGAAAACAGGTTAAATCGGTTAATTAAAAATTGGTGAAACGATAAAAGTCGGCTAAAGCATGTGAAAATGATAAAAATTTGGATGAACACTGGTAAAGTTGGTGAAAAAACGAATAAAACCGAAGAAAATGCTCATGTAAAATTGATAAATGCATATGGAATTGAATTGCTTTGGATGAATTTCGTGAAAACCGGACAAGATCGGTGAAATTAGTGAAAAACAGATGAAATTGTTGAAAATGGGTGAAATCATTGAATCAGGAAAAAAGGTAAAGTCGGTATGTGAATTCAATGAGATGTGAGGTGAAATTGATGAAAAAAAACGTAAATCAATGAAAAAATGTGTGAATTAGGTGAAAACGAGTGAGACCTTTAAAAGTAAAAAATAGTTTAACTAGCAAAAACTAGGTTAAACCAATAGAAAATGCAAGGTTTACACCAGAAAACATAAGAAATCGATGAAAAATGAAAAAATAATGAAAGTAGGTAAATCGATAAAAGAATGGATAAACCGATGAAAAAATATTTTAATCGATGCAAAATGAATGAAATCAGTAAAAAGACGGGTTAAATCCGTGAAAAGAATGAACTACATAATTTTGTTATGATCATAATTTAAAAAAAAAAAAGAATTACAAGATCTTATGAACAAATAAAACATCAAATTATATTTGATTATTATAATTTAAAGTCATAATTTTTTATGGATTAATAATTTGATAATAAATAAATTAAATATTAGTCATTATTTTGTGTTATTTTTTGTGATATGACAAAGTTAATTTTGTTATAATTTATAAAATTTACTTATGAAATTAACTAGCACGTACAACGTACGTGCACTTTTCTAGTAAAGAATAAAATTATAACTTATAACTTATTTAACTATATTCCAAAATAACAATGACCCGAATAAATTATGAAGAGAAATAGTAGATTACCTCATTTAGAGTTTGTTTTCCTTGGAGACGACGTCCATCAAACAAGAATATAATAGACATCAAATTCATTGCACATCTGTCACAATAAATATTCGTAAGCTTCTTCAATTTCACGTCTCTTCTAATCTTGAAAAAAATTTCAGTCTCATCCTACAAAATTTAATTTTTTTTTTATGTACTAGGCTGCGTATTTACACTTCGGATTGATGAGTTCAAAGGGTATAGGTCCTCCTCAGTGTGTTGTCTCCAGTAGGATTCGAACTTGAGTCTCGCCACTGGGAGTCGCTAGTCACTACCACTTGGGCCAACCACCTTGATAAATTCATGAACTAGTAAATGAAAGCAATCATAAATGTTCATTTTATTTAATGTTATATAAACAAATTCAATTGAGTCAATTAAGTAATCTGAGAGTAAGAATGATTTCAATCAACAATCACCTATTTAGGATATGATACTTCTCAAGATTTGGCTAATGCTAATGCTTCACTTGAAGGCCAGTGCAAAGAAACAAACAACGTTATAAAACAATAAATTCAGGCATAACTTACATACTCTTTTGGCTAGCTACTTAGTTTCATTATTGTTTATATGTACCTCCAAAAAAGTTGGAGAAACTCAGGCTATCCGCATGGTGCGTAGTATACACTGGTTCCAAACATAGAGAGTGAAAGCTTCTCCAGTAAGCACTCTAGCTGCAAAAGACAAGTTAAAAACATGGTTATCTTTTTAGTGTAAAATGATTAAACCAACACCATTTCATTAACAAACAGGGAAAAAAAGGAACAATGGCAAAAGGAAAAGAAAAAAAGCCATTATTTACTAACCGAATCATGATATATAGCTAAATTAAAGTAAGGTTGTCTTTTGCTTTGCAAATTGGATTTTAGCCTCAATTTTGATTCACCAATCACAATATAACTACAAGATCGTGAAGATAAGTTTTGAGGGTCTAACATTATCGTCGACAAGCATTTTGAAGGTATTTAACACAAAAGAGAACTGCTCAAGATGAAATATAAACTCACAAAGATGCAAGAGTTCTGCAACATCATTCATGAATCCAGAACCAGCTTGACTTGTAAAAGACTATTAAAATTCAATTCTTGAATCAGCAAGAAGAAGAAATTGCACTAGTTTATATATATCAGATTTTAGAAATGAAAAATAATCAGAATCTAATTGTACTATTTTGACCAGATATAAGGGAACGTGTCCTACCCTGCATCCGAGCATATAACTAACATCAGATATTTGAAAAAATAGGAGAGCTTCAAGGAGGAAAAAGCCCATTCTCATATATAGACTCATACCTAATAGAATGGAGAATCATACACTACAAAACTTGAATCAAAGACCCAAAAATAGTTAAGAAGAGAAGAGAATCTACTAAAGACCCAAAACTTGAAAATTAAAGGTGAATTTGCTTGTGAAATTACATGATTATGCCTGCGAGAATAGTAGGAAAATTAAAATTCCACAACAAGGTAGAAGAGAACAATAATTAGATGTATAAAACATACTTTCCATGTGTTTCTGATTATGAAGAAGATTAAAAAATACACAGAATGCAGCCAACCAAATTGAAGAATGAATACAAAAAAACTTACATATAACAAAACCAATAAAACAGGAGTTAATAAAAATATGAAATATAAACAACTAAAAACTAAACAACAAAGTATTGTCCAAGCTAAATCTTTTAACCAAATTAAGAACAGCCCTTTCCTTGGCAAAACGTAAACCAATAATCGTTTAAAGAAAAGAAGATGCATCAATTTAAAAATAGAAAGAAATTCATAGTTTTTTGGAGTCGAATTCTTACCAGAATCCAATTTCGGAGAAATTTCACTCAGACCAGTAGGGAAAATAGAAAAATTTGCAGTAGGTCAGAGAAAAACGGAATGTATACCTACAAAACCAAAAAAAAAAAAAAAATAGAAATTAGATCAATAAATTTTTAGTGAAATATTTTACCAATTACCACAAAACAAAAGCACCAAGTTAATAGGATACGAAATTTTACAGAAAACTTGCTGCAAGAAACGAAGTAATTTACCCTGTAATTTGATGAAGTACATAACAATCAACTCACGAAGAAATAAAAAACGACAATTACTATTAGACAAAACAAATTGAAGCTTCAGTTCAGAGCTACTGAAATCACAACGCCATTAATTACCTTCCTTTTTGTGGTCGAAATCAGCATAGCCACCTCAAAACTTCGCACTGCCTCCTCCATCGTAGGGCCTAAAAGAAGAAAATGAAGTTTAAATCCCCAAATTAAAGTTATCAAATTTTTTTTCCAGAATCTGAAGCAATACATGATAACATAACCCCAAGCCACCATTTGCTTCCTCTTCGCTGGTCTTTATCCGCCGGTTCTTTATACGACCTGTGATTTAAACCAAAAAGGTTTTAGAATTTCTAAAATCAGATGGGAAATTGAAAAGAATTAAAAAATATAAGAAGCCAATTCTTTAGGGAGTGATTCGATTCACGAGCTTCTTCTGTGCGGGTTAACTGTAGATAAGCCAAAATAATAATGACCCGAATAAATTATAAAGGAAAGAGTAGATTACCTCATCTAGAGTTTGCTTCCCTTGGAGATGACGCTCATCAAACAAAATTACAATAGATATCAAATTCATTGCGCATCTGTCACAATAAATATTCGTAAGCTTCTTCAATTTCACGTCCTCTTCTAATCTTGAAAAAATCTCAGTCCCATCCTACAAAATTAAATTTTTTTTATGTACTAGACTGCATATTTACACTTCGGACCGAAGAGTGCAAAGGGTATAGGTCCTCCTCCTCAGTGTGTTGTCTCCAGCAGGATTCGAATTTGAGTCTCGCTACTGGACTCGCTATTCACTACCACTTGGCCCAACCACCTTGGGTACAAAAATCAAATTAGTTAGTTGTTACAAAGTGCATTTTCATTGAGATATACAGAGGATATTGAAATTTTAATTGAAAATAAAAAAAAAAAGTGAAAATGATGCTTAAAATATAAACTATTTTAAGATAATAGACATAGATATAAAGTTTGGGTTTCCTGTAAAGTTTAGTATATTTATAATAATTAGGATAGAATTAGGCACTGCCAAAATATCAAATAGAGTAAATATAAGAAGAACCTGATCCTTCATTTCAACATAATGTAAGAATTAGTAGCGCAGGTAACATATGGCATAGTTGTAGAGGGTGATATTTTTTCTCTCTCCGTGTATATTAGTGGTTGTTCTTTTTTGCTATGGACTATGTTTCTAACGAAAAGTCCCCTTTGCTTGACTACAAATATATACAATACACAAAATAAAAGTTATATGTGAGTATGTGCACTACAAGAAA